>VYZP01005452.1:24329-37569 GCA_013400635.1 Hypocryptadius cinnamomeus | reverse complement strand
TGTCAAGGAGGCAGTAGAGACCCAGAGAAAGTTAGATTTAAATGAGAACTTAGATTTGAAGCATACCTGGAGCTACAGTTAATTTTGGAAATTATTTATAAATTAAAGCAGCAGCAATATTCTAAAGTTTGGCTGTATGAACCCTCATGTGGAGGTCATTGGAGGGAGTGTGGGAAGTGATCTGTCTGAAAAGATATTTCAGAAGAAACATGGAAGGACAAACCTGCCCAGGCAGGTAGGACAAGTCTCTGTGGCATCTTCATGCCCACTTTCACCATACTCACTAAACCACCACAGTTTAGTGCAAGTGGTGGCTTTCTGTTAAAAGTTGAACTTTCTTGGAGGGTTTTTCCAGTCTTAAGGATTCTATGATCCAGAATGCTTACCCTTCTGGACACTGACATTTCACCAAATCATGACTACAAAATATGGAGATGTTCCAAAATTCACATTATTTCCATAAATGTGACTTCCTCTTCTGAAGCTCCAGTTCTCAGTGTAGGCTTTGGAGATACAGTACAGAATTATACAGAAACATCCAATTGATCTCATGTCAAATATCATCCCTGCTTTGCATGGGCTGATAGCAGAATTTAGAACTCTCTCATTCCATACACACAATCATTAACTTCACCAGTTAAAAGAAGTTATGTACTTAACCTTCCCAAGGGAAAAACATATTAAAGCAAATAGACACTATTTTACCAGAAGCTGAATTATTTTCAACAAAATGTCTCACTAAAGGATAATATCCATGTCCTCAGCTCATCTGCTGCCCATTAGGTGCACTCTATTAAGTGGAATGAACAACAATGTGCAAAAGTGCACAGATTTCTCAGTTAAATTACACCAGTTTTATGGCTTTTTCTGTTACACAGTCAAAAGGGAGCACTGAAATTGCTGCTCACTACTATTGCAGGCATGTCTTTAGATACCTCTGGTGAATTTTGTCCTGATACCCCATCTTATTAAACCTAAAGGACAGACCTGTGTGTAGGCATGTGTCTTTTCCTTACTGGGAAACTCAGTTCACACTTTCCTATTACCTAATGGACATCTGGGTGACTCTTGATGTCAGATTCAATTTCAGGTGAGGTGGTTGGAGCTCATTCAATCGGTGAAAACAACTCTGCAGGCTGAGCTCAGCCTGAATTTTAAACTTCACTATTAGAAGGTGCAGCAACCACAGCTTTCAGCTATTGGTAATCAAGCTTAAAGTGGTGACTGAGGACAAGCTAAGGATGACTCTGCCCTATCTGCATCCAGTCTGAGATACCTGCATGGTTTAGCCACAAAAAAAACCCCAAAAAAACCCCCAAACAACAACAACAACAAAAATCACATAAAACCAAAACAAATATGAAGAAATGTGCAAAAAAATAGTTTCTTTTGGGAGAAGCACAGATGCGTAGGCAGTACTGTCTGTACAAGCAGCAGAAAAATGGCTGGTTTGTACATTTTAATTCATGTGAATCAGAGAGGAAAATTCCTCTTAAGTTGTCCAACCCAAGCAGAGGCAATCCAAAACATTTTGGATATTGTGGACTGTGCTATATCTTGTGGGACATGTTTTCCAAACACTACACTGAAAGAAATGAGTGGGGGAAACAAAAGAGGACAGGAAGTGTAACAACTTTGAGGTCTAGCACTGCATTCAGATGAAGTCCCAAATGCTTATCAAAACTGCCTTGAAATCTTTATTTTGATTTCAGTTGTGCTTACTTCTTATAACTCATGGTTATCTCTTAAAAAATTTAGAAATCAGCAATCATACCAAGGCTGCTGAATTTTCAATGTAAGGAAATAGTCTGAAACACTCCCCATATCAGAACTAACTCCTCATTTATTTTCCTATTTAAGAGAGCACTGCTCTGCATGCAGATGGGCTGATGCTTACAGCAGCAATTCACTGATGGAATACCAACAAATGTTATGAATACTGATGAAATTCATATTCTCTTATAATGTAGACTGCATTTTTCCAATCCCATTGTTAGTGCCTCTGATTCCAGCACAGGACTAGCACATATGCCTTTCCTGCCATTCATTACAGCCTTTCCCTCTCCTAATACCTTCAATTATATTCAGCCTGTTTCAAAATGGAATCCCAATATTTTCAAGCTCATTTTAAAGGGCATATTAATAATGCCCAGGTTGTGTATAGAACCGTTAAAGGTAAAGCAAAGCAAATGAGATTTTAGGTAAGATTATCATATTTTCAAAGACTCTCAGGAGACTGGGATGTTGAATTACCCTTAGTTATGATGCAAATTGAACATCCAAATTCCTTCTGTGAAACCAAAATCATTTTACTCATGTACAAAAGAAAAAGACTTGAAATTAAAGATGACCTGCTTCATTACCTACAGTATCTTTTGTATCTTGGCATTCTAAGACATTTCCAAACCTTGTACCATCAGTGCATCAACAAATACATTTCTCTGCACCTCCTAAAACACAACAAATGGCAGTCAAAAAGCCCTTTGACACTCAAATAGGAATCACTTGAATTTCTGTGTGTGCTGAATTACAAAAATACCTAAGCATATTATTTTCTGTTTAATTTCCTTAATTTTTATGATTAAAAGGCATTTGATTTGGCAGTATTTCGGTTTACATTGTAATGGTTTCTCAAGAAATCTACACTAAAATTAGCTTTCCAGTGTATTCAAATATTTTTAGATTCAGCAGAATTGTACTGAAACTGAACCATATTCTAGCTTTCAAATGGTTTTAATATTGCAAATCTACTATTTTTCCAAAGGTGTTGAAATAAGTTTAGAAATAGAATTTTTAAAAAATTGCAATGAACAAAAAATGGACTATATTGCTCTTGATTCCCTGTTGACATTTCCAGCAAGTGGTTACTTTTTTCTGTATACCTTCTGAAAGATAATGCCACAAACATTATTCCATCCTTGTCAGTGGAAACTCACCTCTCCTACCAGAGTTTTAGCCATCTAAATCACAGGCTGTAAGCCTGCTGGTTGACAAACCAACCAATTCTAGTTCAATGTTTACCAAAACTGATGGCACTGCTGCCCTAAGTTCACAAACTGGGAGCATTCCTTCCTTCCTTCCCTGCTAAAAGGGTGCCAGATTAGAGAGTGGGAAGCAGCCTGTGTTTCACACAAAGTGAGCATTACTGAGGAAGTGAATGAAAATACTGAAACTCAGGCACAAGCTCTTGAAGTCACTCCATTTTTCTGTGGGGTGTGAAGCAAGAGCTTCTCCCGCTGTACAGCTCAAGGGCTGGGAGAAAGGAGTAAGGGATAATTAAAAGCTCAAACATGTTCCAGCTGGGCTCCCTCATCTGCAAAAGGGCTGAGGGGACTGCAGCCAGGCCACAGTGCAGACACTTTGCAGCTGATCTTTTTCAATTTTTACAGTTTTTAAAAAAGTTTGAATTTAAAGGTTTTGATTTTTTTTTTAATTTACCATTTTAGAAGTAACTGCACCTTAACATGCACACACAAAGAGGAGCATCCCAACCTTTTAGTAAGCAGATGACCCTCTGCCCATTTAAGGACAGACACTACAATCTTCCATAAACCCAGTCTGTGTGTTTCCAAGTGGAGATAAGTACATTAAATGTCAGGCTTACTCTTTCCTCCCACTCACAGAAAAGCTCTTTCTCCCTTTTTACTATCTATTATCCCCATTATGACCTTTTATTATACAAAGGTTCTTGAGGATTATTTTTTTTTATTCTATACCCACATGACCAGCTGTAGAAAGAATATTGTCATGATCTCTCAATAGGACATGTGGGTGCTATAAAAATAAATGTTCTGTGGTTATGAGAAAGTTCAAATTATTGTTGGCTTTTTAGATAATTTTTTTAAATAATTTTATTAGTATCATCTCTAGTTTTAGCACTAAGTTGAAAGCTATTCCTACAGTGCATAGGCAAAGCCTCATCAATTTTGCAGTATGGCTATGCAAATATTCTCCCTTCAAGTACCTTAATGAATAATTAATATTGTGCTTAGAGATCTAGCTGAAAGCACCAATCAGAGAGTCCAAATAAATTGGACTGGTATGGAAGAAATTGTTCCCCATGCTCATCAGAAAGATTACTGTTTCTTTTAGAGAATAGCTTTAACAATATGAAATAAAGCCCTTTTGGAATAACCTGCTGATATCTGCATGAATAATCAGAGCAGCTATAAGTTATCTGTCATAGTGCTGGCTGGTGTTCAAAGACATCTGCTGGAAAGGTATTGTTTTGTAATGACAGAAATCAAACTGATTTGGGAAAAGTAACAATCTCTTTTTGTCTTACTTTTCCTTCATCTTTGAAATAGATACTTCCAGCACATCAGTTTGAAATTAAAAACAAGTGACAAAAGCCATTATTTTACTGCAGGAAGGACAGAAGGTAACCTGCCAGAAGTTGTCTTATATCAAAATAACTTTGGATTTGCCTGAAGAATATTAGCTCCCTGTGTTTATGCCCTTCAACAACTTGGGTTTCAGCGCTGCTCATGAATTACACTTTATAAAACTGACACATGTTGGGCATCCTGGTACTGTGGCTGTGTTTCCATGCTAAACACAGCTCTGGCTGAAAAAGGAAGCAGTGAGGGGTCCTACTGTAAGAGAGAACTGGGACCAAAAAACACTGGAGGCATTTTTTCTTTCCTTAACAATTACTACCAGGTACAATTATCCACACTGAGGAGTAACTCACTCCTACCTAAAGACAATGAAACCTCTTATTTAAAAAAAAATACTGAAACCAATTTTACATAATTTCTGATAAATCCTGTCATTATGAGTCTGTAGCAATTTTTCTAAGTTAGTGTGTGCAATCAATCGTAGAACATTTCAAAACCAAAAAAGAGCATTTATCACTCACTGATTAAAGGTGGTATTTTTTTTTCTTGTGAGAAGTGATCAGTAAAAAAATGTCAGATTTTATATCCTCCCTCCCCAATGTAAAAGGTTACCAGCTTGAAAAAATGTTTACTACTTCATTTCATGCTGTATACAAGCCTGCTGCCTTCAGAAATTAGCACTTTTCTGGTCACTGTGTGTTACCATTTATTTGGATGCTGGGAATGCCAGATTCATTTCCCATGTACTTGCTTTCTAAGTTTCCAGTGTAGGAAAGGTTCTCTGTTCAGAAGAGGTGTTAAAACAACACTCAAAGCATTGTGGAGCATCTGGGAGCACAGAGATTATTCCCTTTTTGAGAAACACTAGAAACATTTAAGGAAACCAAGCTGGGATCCATTCATGGATCCATTATGCACATGGACATCTGCATCCATGAAGCTGTTGCAAGTCCATGGAAGTCTCAGCCCACTGCATTGGGAATGCAGCAGAGATGACAGCACCTGAGTAGAATTACCAAAGTCACCCTGGAGTGAGACCTCACACCTGTGTCATGGATTGCTCATGGATTCAGCACAAGTGTAACTGCATCATTTGGGCTTTCCCAGCAGCAGAAACAAGGAGCTGCTGTTTTGTCTTAGCTGGCTATTTGCACAATACTTTCCACTCCAGCATCAAAATAGAGGGTAAAAATACAAATAACAGAAGTAAAACTTGAACTGGCACTTTTAATGTATAAAATAATTGCTTTTTCCCACTTTGGTTTGCTTTTCTATAACCCCTGCAAGACTAAGAGACTAGTGTGTCAAATGATGGATGGCCACTCCTTCCTGTCTGTGTTTGCTGCACCACATCCCCATCACACCAGCTGTACTTGAAAACTGCACTTTTCTATGGTGGGAAAGAACTTCCATCCCCAACTGAAAAACTCAGCTGGCTTATGAGGCAGCTTGTTTACTTCTATACCTAAGGGGTTGCAGTGACTGAATGATCCCTGAAGAATTTTTAAGACATATATATTGTATGTAACTGTCTTTTATTATGTTCTTTTTGACTATTCTACAATTATGTCTGTATGGGTCATTAAATAAGGACCCAAGGCTATTAGAGCACCTGTGAGAACACATGATATACTTATAAAAGTATAAAAAAAGTTTAAAGTTAGTTGACAGCATTGCAATCACCAAAATTCTCACAGGTGTTCAGTGACTTAATATCTGGCAGAGTTTACATCTAAGAGACACAGTCTCAAACCAAACTTTTCAGAGTATTTAGGAGGCAAGAAGATATCAGATAAAAGAATAAAGAACATGACCTAGCTTACTGGAAATTACAGATAAATGCAAAACTGTAGATAATATATAAATTGTCGCTTAGAGTTCACTGAATCATTTTGGCACTTTCTAGTCCTAATGAAACTTCAGAATCAATTCATATGTGTCAATTTAGATTATAAAATGTAAAACAACCTTGATTTATGCATTCTCATCCATAATCATCACTGAAAAATGTAAATATTTTGTTGATGGCTGTCTATGCTGTTGATCAGATGAGACACTGAAAATGACATCTTATTTTCACTGTCAGATTGACATATCCTGGCAAGAGAAGCAAATAAATTGTTTTCACCTCAATGAAGTGTGACAAGAAAAACACAAAGGGGAACAAAAGTATGCAGGCATTGGTTTTATGAAATAACTATTAAATGAGTTTTTTAAGACCAAGTCTTCATGTCTGAAGAGATACCAAGAAGAGTTATATGGGATTAATACCCTACACTGATACAAGACTAAAATATCATTCCAGGTTCAAAAGCAAAATTGCAACCACTTCACAGTACAAAAGGTAGCAGGGACACCCCTGCCTAGCTCTGGGGCTTTCATCCAAGGGGACATGTAAATACATCTGATGGAGTTTTTTGAGGAAAAGCAGAAGTGCATAACACTAACAGGTTCAGTAACAGAGCAACACTTGCTCCTGACAAGTAATCAAAGCCAGACAAGCTGAAAGCAATCTTGCTCAATTTCATTCTCAGGCACACCTTCCCTTTTCACAACTCAGCCTCCATGCAAATAAACATGGCTTTAGAAAAAAAGGAGTGCAGTCAAATTAAGTGAAACAATTTTGCTTTGACCAAAATTTAAAAGTCTGGTTTGCTTACTATGGGAGCTTTTTAAAATCCATTTTTTTCACTCCCTGCCCCCTTTAATTCAGGTCATAATACAGAAGAAATAGACCAAATCAAGCAATTCTGAAAATGTCCAATGAGTTTTGCAAAATAACAGAAGGAAAAAATTTTTTAACACAACAAAAAAAACCCTCCACAAACCCCTCTTCTTGTCAAGGCCCAGATGGAGGCTCTCTAGCCCAGGCAGCATTGCACTCTGAATCCAGCCTGTCCCACCAACAGTGTCTGCAGAACCACAGCAGCACTGCACACAGGCTGAGCCTGACCTGCTCAGATGTCCCAGGGCTGCTTCACACCCAGGGCCAGGCTGCCAGTGCTCCACAGCTCCAAACACAACAGCCCCAGCCAGGGCTGAGCCCCAGGCCAGCCACGCTGCCCACTGCAGTGCCCTCCCTTTGTGCCCTCCTCTGCAGCTCCTGCTCTCATTCTGCAGCCCCTGCAGGGAGCAGCTGCTCAGTTTGCCCCTCACACTCTTATCCAATCTGCTTTAACTCCAAGGCTTACACAGGGCTTTGCACATCCCCCTGCATGGCCAAGAGAGCTGCCTGAATCCATTCAAGTGCATGCACTGTTGGCACAAAGTCCCCTCAGATGATTCCCTATTAAATCATCCACTCCATCATCATACACGGCTCTGCTCACAGTTACATTTCCTTAGGGAGCACACAGGACATCAGTTTCCCCTGGAAGCTCTAAGAAGGAGTCACAAGTCTCGAGTGAGTAACTAAAGTCACATGAGGCTAAGGCCAGTGAACCCTGAAGTCATGAAAAACATTGTGTGAGAGTTGCAATTCTGAAAGACAGCAAAGAGGTTTTTCTTATTTATTTATTTATTGGCCAATTATGCTGGCTTTGAACCCTTTGGTGAAAATGTTTTATATTTGCTTATCCTATCATAGAAATTTATTTAGTTATTTCAAAATCAATTTATTCATATCAAGGCACCAGGAGCTGAGAATACAGCCCTGACCTCCAGTGTAACCCTGGAGGTATGAAGGAGATCCTAAAAGATTATGTCAGCGCACTGCCTTTCGAAGGTAAGCAAAAAGCAATACATCTTAGAGAAGAAAAAATGAAATAAAAAAGCCAAAACCCAGGATCACTAGAAAACTACATCCCCAAGCCCCTCGTGGGAATTGTTTGTTAAGAGTTCCTGTCTAGATGACATCTTGCTTCATTGAAATGTCTCTACCTGTACAGGCCAAATGTGTGTGTGAAACACTCTCAATATGAAAGATCCTAATTTTGAATGACACTCATCATCATACTGTACTTCTGCACAGAATGTGCAGCATCTTCTGGAAGAGCAGCTTAACAAGATCAGTGCAATTTTAAATTTCTGTGCACTGGAACTAAGGTTATTTTGCATTACATTAATTTATTTTTTAATGTGTTTTGCTCCTTTCCTTCCTCTGCAGACATAGATCACATTCTAGTTATTTTCTGCAAAGGGTTCATTATACTGTGCTTAATAACTCAGAGGACCTGGCATTTTAGTAGCAAACATCTCTAATTCTCAAGCACAGGATAAATGAAAAAATGCATTTACCAGTACAAGCATTCCTGCAAAAAAGTCAAAATGCAAAGCACTGACCTGCACCTGAATACATTTTTCCTTCCTCTCTCCCACTCTGCCTTTGCTCTCTACACAACACAAAAGAGGCAGGAACCACTGCTAGATTTCAAGCACACACATTTCCTAGCTCAGAAGGTACAAATCTGCACACTGGAGTCGAAACTGGTTTTATCACTTGCACTACAAAACATATAGAGAAAATTATTCAATCCACCACAGCAACACAAGAGTTTTCAGAGACACATGCACTTATTAGCTTAGGTCCAGGAAGGTAATTCTTAAAACCACCTTATGCCTACATAATTAATTTGATTTTAAAAGACAAATGGATGCAGCATGCAGTTAATTTTTCCTCAAAAAAAAATTTAATTTTTTTTCCTGACTACCTTTGTCAACAAAGACTTCAGAGGCCATCAAAAATCAAGCTGAGACTCCCAAGCAAGGAGGAATGTAAAGAGCTGGAGTTCTAAAATTTTAAACCCACAGTTCCTACCCTGCCTATGAATGTTTCTGCCCCTGGGTCCAGACTGCTCTGGGTTCTTTACTCCTAATTTTTCACATGAAACTTTCCCACTAAGGAGAACATTTTCAAAAAGCCTTGAGGAAGAAAAACAATGCTGCACAGGAAATACTATGAATCCCAAAGTTTTCACAGTGCCTATCACAACAATTGGTATTTAGGATGCAGTTGATATTGTATAACATTATTTTTCAAGAGAAGGTGCAAGTTAACTGGCCAAAGGGGAAACCACCCCCCAGCGTTACTTTTAGTGTCAATTCTACAGAGATATCTTTTTTATCTTTACCCTTATTTTTCCACATGGAACAAAGTTCCTGCTCTCTTGCAGTTTTTCCCATGTTTTCTTGATCTTTCAACTAGTTTTAACAAAAAACCTCCCCAAACCCATCTATCTGTTCAGCCAAGGGCACATTCTACATCCAAATGTACTGTGGAGGCACTGCTGTCTAACTCCTACACCTTCAAAAGTGCAATGGGAGAGACAGAGAATGGCTAGAATTCTTTCTGAGGTTCATTCCACGAGATCTGGCCTGTCCATGGCCTCATCCAAGGCAGATTACTGTGCTGTGTTCAGAAGGCTGTCCCTCTCTCCTGCTGCACTGTGCTTCCCTAAGGCTGGTTCAGGGTACCTCTGACCAGCTTACACTCTTCCTTAGCTGGTGAAAATAGCACACATGAGCAAGACAACATTTACCATTTCCCATGTTTGGAAGCCACATGAAATGATCACAGAAGTCACCTTTGCTGCAAAACCCAATGATGTTGTACAAACTCCTTCACACCCTGTTTCTCCTACCTTAGCTTTTATTTCTCCCACCTGTGTCCCTGGTGGTTTTGCAGATGGGCACACTGGAAGTTCACACAATAAACATGCAGCAAAGGACAATCCATGAGTTTGCACTGCTTCAGTTCCCAGGATCGGCAGAGATGTCAAAGACATGTTATTCCCCATTTGGCAATATGCTTGGATTGCTAATTAATGCAAACAGCTTGTTGTCTACAGTAATACACAATTACTTCTCAGTGACCAAATGGCTCACAACAATTTCAACAAGCAGTTCAGGAGCCAAAAGTATTCCATAAATAAGGTGCTGACACTAAGCTTGTGTACTTTCATTTAAAGATACAATATTATAGCCATCTGGAAAACCATTTATTTAATAACATGCAGCAACATGGGGCTTGCCACCTGTTAACTGGAAAGTTATTGGCAAAACAGGTAGCCAAAGGCATGAGTGGATCCTAGTCAGGACTAGGAGGAAGAAAGAGACTGTGACTGACTTGTAATGGCTTCTTTTTGGCACCACTCAATTTTGAAAAGACAGACACATTTCTATGGAAGACTATCAATCAAAGAACAAAATCAAACATCAGAAAGTTATTTCACTGTCACAGGAAGGAACCAAGCTCCTCTTTCCACCTTTCTTGAAGAAAGCAGAAGAGTCTTTGGTTAGAGTGTGTGCCAAAATAAATGTGTTTTCATAGTGGCAGTGTTTAAATTAATTACTTGCACAACACAGAGCAAAACTCCTGCAATTTCTCTCCTTCTACATTCCATTTGTAGCAAGGCAATTGGAGATGCTGCTGACATGCAGGAATTCAGTGCTGAATCCCTAACCCAAATAATGCCATCTTTGATAGTTTCAAAGATGTAGCTACCTGCAATGGCTTAAGACATAAACAGGATGTACAAACACTAATTTTCAGGGCTCAGTCATGCCCAAATCTGTATTACATACAGAGATGTAGCTTAAAAGTACCTCTTGTCACAGGGGGAGATGACAGCACTGCATCCTACAAAGGAGCCAATCTTCTAGTCCTAACCTGACTCCTTACCTGCTTCTCTCTACAGCCATAAATGCTTGCTCTATTTCCCATTAGCAGCCCAAGTCTGAGCACCATTTTTCACCTGTTACTGATCCTTTCATCAATATCTCCCTTCCACTGCAAGTACATTTCTAGTCACCTTGTCAGTGGAGCTGAGCTTTTTTTCCTAGTCTACCCACCACTCTTTTGTTAAAAGCATTATTCCTTCCCTTGCTGTGTCTCATTTAAACATTCAAACTGACAGTCTATTAGGTGTTCTGGTGGCAGCTTCTTAAGAGATTGAGGCCTTTTGTGTGTCAGCCCCCTGACACACAATCTACATTTAGCAGGGAGGTGGCAGACACAAAGAATATCTTTTTAAATTAGAGAGCAAGGCAGAGATTTGCAGAGAGTAAGAGAAACTGTTCTGAAAACATGGCTCCTCTGGAAATGGGGTTGCAGGGTAGGGCAGCTATTTTTGAGTTGCCCATGCAATCACCATATCAGGCAGTTCAGGAGGTGACACATCTAAAGCAGGTGTGGAGGAGTTTTAACTTTAATGGTCCTTCTCATGTCTGAAGACATGAACGTTGTGATGAGGGCTCCCTGGCATTTCCCTGTGCTGCCAGTGCTGCTGCTGCTGCAGGTGGCAGAAATCAGAAACACCCCTGAAGTTATCAAAAACTGGATGAGAAAAAGTGGGAATAGTATGAAATTGACTCCTAGTTTGATAATGTGGCTTCTTCACATACCCATTCCTTCAGGCAACAGACACAGCACAGGTGGAGATGGAGAAGGAGAGAAGAAGTTTTCAGAAGGAGTTTTCACTTACTCATATTAGCAGCACATAATGACACAAACAACTCTCAGAATAATTATGCCAGCATCTCCATAAAACCTGTTCTTCTTGAGGACAATAATTTCTTGAACTTTCCAGATTTATGATCATTGTTATTATTGCCTTTTAACACTATCCAACCATATTTAGTTGTCCAAATATTATCAAAAAGTTCATCCTTCAGCCATTTCTGTTATCATCATATTGCAAAAGTTCCATACTGTTGTCTCCTTATCACAAAAGTTTCATACCTTCTTGGTGTTTTCTCATGGGCAGCTCCTCAGAGCACTGACTCTTTCTTCCTCACAAAGCAGCCAACTAACTCCAATTCCCTTCTCCACCAGCCAAGCCACTCTTTTATAGCACGCTTCTTCTCACTGGTCACAGCTGTGGCCTGTTAAAGTCAGGCCTGTTCCTAATCTTTGGCAATTGGCCCAGCTGCAATTCCTTAGGGGTGAGATTACTTTCTGCACTATCTTTATTTTCTTATATTCTATCCCCTCACAATTTCTATTAACAGCTTTGAGCACCCAAATAAAGCAATTAAGAAAGTAATTTAAATGTATTTCTTACCTAGCTCAGATGTCACACATCTGCACAAAGCCCAGATGCTGAAGTGATGTCTGAAATTCATAGTTTCATTCATGTAACAGATGACACAAGCCAAACTCTCCCTATACAGGAAGAAAGAGCACTGATTAAAATAAAATATTTTAAAAATACAAACAAGAAGGGCTGTAAGCCCAAATCTCAGTCTATTTCAGTCTCAGAATACTATTGGAAAATCAGGTGCTAATGATTCCATCTCAGAATGTAAATGATATTTTGTGACTTGCACTGCAACTCGTGCTAGTATCTACTATTGTTAGTAGTTACTCTTAAGAAGCAGATGATTACAAATCACAGAAGAAAGCCTGTCACTTTCATTCAGTAGGTACAAAGAAGGAAATCATGCACTTGGGGTTGACCCTCACTTTCCCTTCACCCCCTCCTTTCCCCTCCTTCAGTGGGAATGGGGATCACTGAGGGATTTAGGGCAGAAATCTTCTGCTTTCTTCCCCTTCCTCTCTCTTTGGATTTTGCCCTTTTCCTCATATGCTGAATGGCTATTCTTCCGTTAAAGGCATTTTTTCCTACTGGTGAAGATGCATACTGACAACTTTTCTCTTATCTAAAATAAGTTATTCTGTCTTCTTTTCTGGGTAACTGTACACACACAAATATCTATTTATCTTCTTCATTGAATTTTCTGCCATTTCAGTAACATTACAATTATTTGTTTCTTAACAAAAAAAAAATTCAGTTCTAAATTTTATATGGGCTGTTACTAGTTCCAGAATTCATCTCAATGCTACATACTGAAATGGATTTGTTTTTTCTATGACTTCTCAAGAAGAATCGAAGTCCCACATCAACATAAAACCATAGATCAGGATCAACATTAATATATATATCTGCAGTTAAAGATAACTC
>VYZP01005452.1:0-16968 GCA_013400635.1 Hypocryptadius cinnamomeus | reverse complement strand
GTTGTTGTTGGGTTGTTTTATTTCTTAAACAGAGAATCTTTTCTGCAGGTAAAGGTTAGTGGTACTGGTTAGTTTTAATGAAACACTAGACTCTTTACCTTGAATGCTCAGATTCAATCTCTACATTTACACATGTATTTTAATTTAGTGACCTGTGGTCACTAAATTAAACAAACTTATTTAAGAAAATGCAGGAGGTTGTCAGTCACTCACTATTTTGTGAAACCAGCTCACATTCACCCACTGAATATTGTGTGGCCATGCAAATCAAATAGCATCATTTCACATTTATATTGGGCTCACTTTAGTAAGCCCTCAGCACTGTGCACTCTTCCCCTTTAAACCATAACTCCATTTCATATTAAAGTTAACACTTCAAAACCAGTCTTCTAATTCAGTGTGAACACTTCATAATTACATTTTTCTTAAAAGCTGTAATAAACTTTATTTAAGCAAGTGCTTCCCCTTTTATTGCCAACCCCAAACATTGTTCATTTGCAAGCACAAAGTGTCCTCTTGACACGATAATGAAAGTGCATTCATACATGTCAGCTGGAGCAATTATGTACTTCAGATTTAAATGCAACAAGTATCATTCAGGCTTTTCTGCTGACACTTTCAAACATGACATGCATATTAAAATTAACACCTACAGTGTGAGCTTAGTTCACTTCAACTGCAGGTTTGCCAAGTGCCCCAGAAATCTGGGCAACAGGACAAGAGAATGGGCAAAATCATTTTATAAACAGGCCAACCAATTCCAGAATATATTCAGATGAATTTACTGTTGTTCAATTACCTCTGCAGTACCTAATACAAGAAGAAACAAAGAAAGCCTCAGCAGAGAGCCCTGGGCTGTACTAAGGTTTAGGAGTATCTCAAGCAGTCTCACAGTGCCCTGGGCACAGAGGGTGAGTCCCTGTCCCTTTCCCTGGAGCATTTCTCCATTCACTAAAGCCACAGGGCCCAGCCTCCAGCAGTGCTTGCAGCCCCACCAGAGCAAGCTTGGATGGGAACTCAGAGATGTATCTGAAAAGGTAGATTGCATCCTACTGCCTGGAGCACAGAGATTGGTGGAAAAATGCTGACTTATTGAAAAGGGGAAAAAAAGTGATTATTTTAAAATTGGATTTTAAAGGACACTTCTTTTCTGTACACCCCTGAGCGGCCTCAAACATATTCTATCCTCAGAATTTACAGGAGACAATTTGGATTATTTGTTTTCCATTATTTTATTGAACTTTTCAGGTTTTTCTTTTTTCCAATGTCTCCAGGTCTCAAGAGATCAATCAAAATCCGTGGAAAACCACTAGTTGCTTGAAGAGGAAAAGGCCCACCTAATTTCATAGAAAGCAAAACTCCACAGGCACAATCTGCTTTACATAGAACTCCCAGCTGCAGCACCAGATGCCCCAGGGCCCCAGTTCCCACCTGAGATTTGACCAGTGGTACCTGTGATTTCCTGTTTTACAAAGCTGTTCTGAGGATCACCCATCATCTAAGAGCACCCTGTGGATCTGAAGTGAGACAAACAGGAGGATTGCTGGTGTTCTGTTCACTGTTGCACGTGGAATGACTGATTAGGAGCGTGCCTTCCACCAAAATAAATGCTTACAGGCCAGAATCCAACAGCAGACAGCAGAACTTGGAACTGCTTATCTCTGCTTCATCTTGCCCATGCTCTAGACCCAAGCAAAACAAAGTACCCTAATAAATCTGTGCCTTGCTTAAAATATCCAGCACAAAATTTCACCCTGACACCACACTACAGTGAAGCAAGAACAGGTTTATCCTTCATTTCAAGGAACAAAGGGATTCTCTTTGTAAAAGAGCACCAGAACTCACAAACTCAGCCATTACCAATTATAGTACACAGGGGTCAGGGAGTAAAACATATTATTGATATAGCAGTTAGGGCCCCAAAGTGTTACAAGAAACAAAGAAAAACTGAAATAATTTATACAGGATTGTGTTATCTGAAGAATAACCAGGTAAGTGAAAAAGATAAGCCAAATCCTAATTGACCTATATACCAGGGAAAACATAATGCACATTCAAGCAACAGGCTCAGTCAAACTACAGCCCTGCCCTGCCACAGGCACTGGGTTCCACTCATAACTGCTTCAGTTCCAATCACTTCTGCTTGCTGTTATGACCCTTAGTTTTACTAATTTAAACTATTTTTCTATTTTAATCTACATTTCCATTGTCACTGGAAGCAAACTTTGAAAATTGCAATTAGGATGGCAGGTGGAAAATTAGAAAAAAATAACACTTAAAATTTAATGCTTAATTTCCTCTATGGGAACTCCAGAGGCACAAGTAATGGTTCATTGGAAACAAGTCATTATGCTAAACATCTAAGGACAGAAATAATCTAAGAAGCTCCTGACTTCTTATGAGCTTGTTTACAACAGGATTTGGCTTTGGAATAATTTATAGACTTCAGTGTTGTCTGCAATTACTCCAGTGAGAAAAAAGTTACACCACACACACAACTACCCTGCATAAAATAATTGTGCACCTGTCAGGGAATACACTTTATCTTTCTGATTCTATACATCGTATTTTTTTCAAGCATAACAGGGAGGAAGAACGTGATTGAGAGTGCAAAGAAGAATACAAAAAAAAGTCTCCAGTTTTGTTATATTTGCACATCTTTGGGTCAGACAGTATCTATGAAATGACACAGATTTAACAGAACCACCTCGATAGATGGTTCACACAAACCAGCTTCACCAAGTTAAACTTCTTTATTTGTATTTAATTTGAAAAATAATAAGAACCATTGTTTAATTAGTAATAGCAATAGAAAGTTATATGGAATTAAGCTGTTTTGCCAGAAACTGGCCAAGGCTAAAACACATAACTGCACTCACTCAGTCATTGATGTAGCAGTGTAGCAGTGTTCAGAGCCCCATCTGCAGGGCCAAGGGGACCTACCCTTTATTGGGTAAGAAATGCAAAGGTCTTGTCCCATTAGAAATCATCTGAGCTCACTCCTCTCCAGACAGGGATTCCTGCTATCTCCCCACCCCACACAGTGTTGCTCAGGGAAGGGCACCTCTCACCACAGGCATGTGATGAAACAGCAGCTCCCTCCATGGGTTCATTTACATTTGCTGTACATTGTCTGTAGGTTTGCTGTGACACCAACCATATCTCACTTTCACTCTTACAATTCTCAGCTGCCAGCCAGAATAAGTTTTTCTAGTTTTTAGATGCACTCAGGTCTGACTTATCCAACTGTATCATCAGTATATCCTCTGGAAGAAAAGCCTTTAATGGAGTTTTCCAAAATAAGACAAGAAGCAAATCCCAAAAGAGATGAAAGCTCAGTTTTCATGTATTGTTTTGATTCTCAGTTCTGAGTAAATATTTGTGGAACTACAGACTGGCACATCCAAGCACCGAACTCCCCTGTTTATCAATAGGTCAGCTCTGTGAGCACAGAGCCAAAATGCAAGGTCCCTGGGGCTCTTTGAAGTGACCTTAACCTGATACAAAGATGACATGAATAGAAGAGAGAAAGCATTTTATATATTTGAGAGCTCAGAGCTTGAACACTGCTAAAAAAACAAAGGCAACCATAAAACCACAACTAAACAGCTTGACAAAAGTGCCAAGATATACTGAGTTCTACATAACAGGTTGGCAATTGGAAGCATTTTTCTCCATGGATGTAGATTTTTTTTTTTTCCTAATTTTGTAGTTTTCACCATGCTATAGACTCCTGACAGTACTGCCTTTTCAATTACAGTTCCCTGGCCAACTTACCTGTAGAAGTACAGTCAGGCTAGTAGGAAATCTTAAGTTTTTGTCAAAATATTCTTAATTCATTTGAAAAATTATAAGCATGCTGATTTCTTTTAAAACAATCATTTATCTGCAGGCAAAAATAATTATATTAGATACTCTAATTTAAGTATAACAGCAAACTTGAGAAGAGTTGTCTTTTCTCCCGTACAGATAAACAATTCACAGGATCCAGGAAGTCACTGGCTTTTATAAGTGAGATGTGCACTTCAAAACACATTAGAACCTAAAACTGTGGTTTATAAAATAACTCAAGATGCCCTAGGGAAATTCATTCTCATGCTCTATAGGCCATATTTCAGTGAAGGCAGAGTCTGGGCTGTGGCAGAGCTACCCTGCACACCCAGCTCAGGTACAGCTGGGATGAGCCCCCAGCACAGCAGCTCTGTGCACTCACAGCCCTGCTCACAGGACACCAGCTGTGCTCCACGGACAGCAGAAGGCACCTGAGCACAAACCAGACAACTCCAAGACTTCCAGACTGCACTTAAACTATGGCCACAGACACATGGACCATGCTGCAAGGTTCTCAGAAATCCTGGTCAAATATTGTCAAATAGAAAATCCCACGGTAGCAGAATTTCTCATCAAGGAAGACAACATGCCCAGAAAGGCTGGCAGTACAGTAGCTGTGCCCAAAGCAGTCCAGGCCTGTTGTCACAACTAACTAATAAAGCCAACATAAGGCAATTGAAAACACAGGACAAAGAATCTAAAACAAACCTGCTGCAAGCAATTCTGCCACTAACATAAGAAAAGCCCATGATGTATTTACAGCGCCATACCATAATTGACTATCAGCTTTTCATTATCATGCAACAATCTAAAGATAGGAAATGCAGATGAGCTAGAGCAGACTTTCCTTCCTGCAAGAAGCCAAGCTGCAATGGACCATGCACAATAAAATTAGAACACAATCTAAATATCTAAATATGGAGTCTGTTGTTTAGATCATTAGCAAAAGCTTCAGAGTTCTCTGCTAAGATGCAACAAGCACTGATAATTATTTTGTTATGCAAACTAATTCCCCAGGGTGTCATCTGTCTGTTAAATTAACGTACTGAGGATTTGAACTAAGGCTGTGATGTAATATAGAAGACAGACTACAAGGGACTGGTACTTAATAATGGCATTTTTGCAACTTAATTCTATTAATCATGTGAAAGGTTATCCAAAGCTTTTCACTCCCACATTCAGAAGGGACCAAACATCTTCACCTCCCCCCAACTCTTTTGTCATCCCTATCTCATTCCACTATAATTTCTTTACATTGCATTGAATGGCATGAAATGCAGGTAAAAGCAGACAGGCCTTTCCAGTAATGCTCTATGATAGAGTGGTTTTTAAGATGATTTTTCCCTGAAGAAATACACAGCTTTCCTTTCCCCCAACATGTTTTGAAAATCCTTTATTCTCAGCTCAGTAAAAGGCAAAGGATCACTGATCAGAGCAGAACTGCTGCAGTTGTGTGAAAGACGCTGACGGTAAAGTACGGTTCACTTGTTGGAGTATATTGAGATGGGCCAGCAGGAAATGAGAAACATTCTACCTGTCTGTTTCTTGAATCACTTGGCTCTTCACACAGCTTTCTTCATGGTGTCTTTATTACGTTGTTCTTTTTGCCTTTCTATTCCCCAGTGGAGAGACATTTCTAGGTTCATTTCAGTAATGTCAAAATAATTGAATCAAAACCAAGAAGGAAGTATTACAAGAGCTGTGTCTTGACGAATTTATTATTAGAGTAAATGATAAGAGTTCTTAAATTTCCCAATAGACCCCTCAAGTTCAAAAACCAAGCAGAAAGCATACAGAAAAACACACACAATAATATTAATACCATCTTCACCTTTCCCAAGTGCTCACTCTTATCATATAGAAATCTACACAGAAGGGATCAGAGCAGATGCTTATTGTTTTACATTGTTACCAAGTCAATTATTCTACCCTAAAACCTGGTTTGAACTACTGTAAATCAGAAGTGATTCCACTAAAAGCAATGGGTGCCATGCTCACATAAATCTGAAAAAGGAAAAAGCAAGGAGGGTTCATGGCCTTGAGAAAGATCAAGGGAAACCTGCCTAATGGTTTTAAAGTCACATTCTTTTATATTATTTGCTTTTATCAAAGCTAATGAGAGTCCAGCTACAGATCCGCTGGAAAAAAATAATCATGCAGAACACAATTTAGGCAACAGTCCAAAATACACTGATAAATTGTTGGTGTTACAAATGACACGAGCAAACTGATTGTCAGCTTCAGCAGCCATGAGGAAACAGAGTAATATTTAAGGATATCACAGTACTCGATTATATTTATTTTTAAAGGCAATAAACCCAGGACAATTCAAGATGGAAAAGGAGATTCCAGTTCTCAATTATTTGTTAAAAATAGCAAAAGGATAAAACAAGATTCCCTCTGAACTTTACTGTCACACTTCAGAAGCTTTCCAGAAATTTCTCTGACATGCTCCTGCTCTTAGACAATATAAGTTTACTGTTACGTCAAATGAATTAGTTACACACAGTTAAAACAGATTTTGTCAGTGGTCTAAATTTAGGATATTGGCCTGTAGCAGATTTAAGTTGAAATAAATGTGCTACACAATTTTGCCTTTGAATGCAAATTATGGATGAAGAGGCCAGGACATACATAATTCAAATTCTCTTAGATTTTTTTTTTAGCTGCCTAGAGTAGTATTTCTAAGACAGACTGAAAAATGGTGCTTAGAGGATTGGCAAAGATATTGTGTTTCAAAACAAATATGCTCACAATATTTGAAATGAATACTTATAGTTTATTTCAAATTTTGAAGAGGAGAGAGAAATTTTATTTAGTTATTTAACTATTTTTCTGCATATTGGCATATGAATTCAGGACATATGCATGTAACTGCATTCATGTTACCTAATACATGAGCAAGTGCCATGCATATTGAGACAGGACATTTTTGGGAGAGTTTTGGGGTGCAGCAGCTCCTTGGCTTCAGCAGCCTAAATTGCAGCACATCCCAAGGGAAGCTGGACAGCCTAATGGCAGAGTGAAAATTTAAGCCTACACATTTCTGTGTCTTTTTTTTCCTGAATTCTGTACAACATCCAGTGCTTTACTGCACATTTTAAAAGAAGAAATGGGAATAGAAAAAACAAATAAAGAAAAAATGGAATAAAATGCTGGCCACATTTATAGAAATGGAGCATATGAGTGACAGGAAGTCCCAACAGATTCTGTTAAGGGAATGGATTCTATAATTATGGCAGACTCTCAACCCCAGGCAGTGAGAGACCTTTAAATTCAGGCACTACTGTGGTGATATTACAAAAAAAAAAACCCAAAAACAAAACCAAAACAAAACCATCTAAAACATAGTAGGACATATAGTCCCTCTATTAAGAGGAAAATAGTAACATACTAAACACCAGAAAAACAAGATCTGAAACCCAGCCTGACTGCTGGATTCTACCTACCCACATTTAAGCAAGAAAAACATAACTTGGTCTGGAAGAGATGGGAATCCTGGTGTTATATTGCTTGCCTTAAGAGAGCAAACTAAAATAGCTGGTTAAAAAAACAAACAAGCTTCTTTTCTTAGTTTGATGGATGTTCTTCAACATGTGCAAGTACAGAGACTGAAAAACTGTAATCTGAAAAATTTTAAATTGAACATGAGAATCATTGCTTTTGATAGTTGCTTTATCATAAACATGGCTCCTAAACTGTGGATTAAGTTTAGAGTCCTTTTATAACTTAAAATTTAAAACTATGTTTCTTTAATTTTAAGCTAATTGTAAATGTATCATTTGGAGGCTGAGCTCTCTGCTTTGGGGCTTACTGAATTCTGACACTTCATTTCCTACCAGAACCCAGCACTCATGGCACATCTTGACTTTACCCCTTCTCTTTAATTATAAAATGCTATTGAGCATTGCCTTTTGCAAACCATGATCTTTTGTACATCTCCTTCATAATTATAACAAACTTCCTAACCCCTCAGCTGACAAGCAACATTACAGGCCTGTCAGGTTTCTGGTGATAATGTCTTATTCTACAATGCCATATGAATAGCTGTCCTTTGAGGATCAGAAATGTACAATATGCACTGCTTCAATGTGTGAAGATAAGATTAAACTACAAGGAAGGCAATTAAATGCTTAGATCACATTAATAAAAGCATTTCCTCTGTTTACCCTGGTGTTATCATTGCCTACAACATTGAGCAGTGTGTTTGTTTTGCTGACTAAAACATGAGCTGAAAACTCAAAAAGGGATTAAGGAACTGTTTTTCAAAGACAGCCCAAACTACTTTTGTTCACTGCCTTTTTATTCTGATGTATTGAAAAATTTTGCACTTCAAGGGACAGATCTCTGTGCAGAAGAAACATCAACCTGTCTACAAACAAATCAACATGCATTAAATTCCTTTGAACTTTGATATTTCTGTTGAAATTTGTGGTTCATTTTATAGCACTAATAGTTTAGTATTTTTCTTCATAAAATCATACTAACCTAGCAATAAAAATCATATTTATTTAGCTTCATTAGACCACCATGTCCTATAACTGACACTGAAGGAAATCAGAGCCTCTCCAAGCTTAATAAGTTTCTTTCAGTATTAAGATAATTAAATTTATGTAATATGATACTAGAAATGGTGCTATAAGGTACCTGCTGCTGCTCAAATGTAGTGAAATTTATGGCTCTTTTTATTTTTGGTTTTAAAAGATTCCTTAAGTCTTTTTGATTGCAACTGTCTGTCGTATTAGTCAAGTAGGTTCCAAAGCAAAAGAAACAATAAATTAGCTGGAAATCTAGCTTTGAATTATTTAAAAGTTTGAAGATTTTTGGCTTAGTAGTCATGGGCATGTTACCTAGCAATATTTCAGAAAAAAAACCTGAGAGACTAGAAAAAGAGGAATCAATATACTGGAGGGGAAACAATCCAAAAGAGTGGCTGGGACTGGAAAGGCTGCTCAGTATTGGCAGAGCTACGCGAGCATTGCTTTGTTGTTTGCCAAGGTGGTGTGGGCAGCAGAACCATCCCTGCAGAAAGCACCGGCTGCACCACGGCAGGACAGACCTGTGGCCATCAGCCTTGTCCCCCCGGGGCACTCACAGCAGGACAAAGCTGATGCTTCACAGCCCACCTGGCTCAGGGAAACAAAGGGCAGCTCCTCGCATGGCTTCAGACCGGCTAGCACAACAAGCCCTATGAACTGTCACAGTGCAAATAATACTCAGAGTGGTTAATAAGCCACAACTGACTTGTTTACTGAATATTGAGGCCTGTAAATTAGTCTCTGAAGGAAATGTGTCCACCGTTTGAGTTATTTAAAGGGAAGATGCATAAAACACAAGAAAATATTCCATGGGGATAAGCCTATGCTTACAGAAACATCAACTACATTATCTATTAAGGCTGTTTGCTGTCCCGAAGATGAGTCAATTTACATGAAAGTTACAAATTAGAAGTTATTCAAAGTGTTTTCAGTTTCTGCTGTACTGTTAATACGTCTTTACAGCAGAAATAAGATTATAAGTGGTTTAGTTTTTTAAATGCGAAAATGGAAAAAAAAAAATCGGGAAAACTACACCAAATTTCTTTTCTATTATGTGGGATGTGGTAAAAGAAAGGCCAAAAGATCCCCTTCTTGGAAGGCAATTATTTAGTTTTGGCAGACACTGAAAAGTATCTAACAAATCCATTTAGCACATATATAAAGTACAACTTTATTCAACAGGAGAGAGAATAGAACATGATCTTGTGAAACACACAGGGATAATGATGACACATTACAGAAATACCTGCTTATTAAGATCTAGAACTTACGTGAAAGAATTCCTGTTTGTTGTGAGGATAAACAAAATATAAATACAATATATTTTTATCACACAATATCATTAAATCTTCAACATGCCCCATATAGCCATCAGCACACTTACTTGGAAGCTGGTAATATTTTTAAGGCAGAGTTCTGCCTGGCTTGCTCATTTTCTATGCTTAATGCAAGCTGTAATTTTTTTCCTTTTTCTTTCCTTAAAATTAGGGCAAAACATCTCCTAAGCAGTCACCTGCTGACAAGCAATTACATCCAATTGTGTAATAGCAAAGAGCTGGAACATTATTCCGCTATGAAAAGAAAGATTTTAAATTGTTGGTTTTGTTGCAAGGCTTTTAATGTGTTGCATATAAATCCATATATGCAATTGCAGCCACAGTGCGGCCACATGGTAACTTGATTAAAATTTTGATTAAAGGAGTTAAAACAATCAAGTTTTACACTGAGATACTGCAAGGAATGCTTCCATCAAATCTCCGTTTCATGTGTCAGCAACCCTAGCTAGCACCAGAGCTCTGCCAAGGCCATGCTGTTCTGTACCAACTGACAGCATCTCCACCAAAATTAGGATCTTCAAACTCTGTAAGAACCAGCTTCATTTCATGTTAAGGCAGAGAGATTTATTTGGCAAGCTTTGCACATGAGTATTCCTCTAGTGAAGATAATACATTATCTTCCAGAGACCAGAATTGCTAATGTGCTTTCTGTGAGAATGGAGAGGATAAAAACCAAACCATCTCTGAATGGGTATTTTGCTTCTGTCCAACTCTTGTTCAGAGTTCACACGTAAAAAACAGATTCTCACAGTTACCAGTAAAACAAAACAATACCTGATACCTGCTGGAGAATCAGTGTCTGTTCAGCCTGCTCTGTCAGCTAAGATTGTTCAGAATCATTAAGTGCTTCATAGTGAACAGAGCAAATATAATTCCTTGCCCTGATCACAGGCAGAGTGGCACAAAGACCTCCATCAACAGCTGGCACTGCCAGTCAATAGCTGGTAGCAGCTTTAAACCTGCTTTGGTATCAGATGGAATATCTCTGGTCCATACACAGAAAGGTCCTGGAATTTCTACATCTGTCATAAATGGAGCTAAGCCTGGCCTTAGAGTATACTGTGGAGTATAACAGAAAGCAGCCTTAATTTCTTTTGCCACAATCTTTGTGTAATCTCAACCCCCTCTGCTGAAACTGGAGGAACATCGTTCACATATTTGCATTTCAACTTGCATCATCACACAGTGAGGGCAAGACCTGTACCCGTGGTACCTAAAATCAGTTTCAGGAGCAGAAGGAGCTCACTGCCTGGGACTTTTCTTGAGAGCAAGCCCATTTCCTGCAGTTTGCTCAAGAAACCTAAATACTTAGGGAAGCTTAGATAGGGTCAAATTAAATTTCAAATGTTTATATCATGCAATATAGTGTCTATACTCCTACACCTCCTTTTGGAGCTCAGCTTTTTGTCCCTCAGTTTCTCAAATGCTTTTTAAAAGTCATTATGCTAATCCCAGCTCTTTTTTTTTTTTTTTTAAAGAGAGTAATTTAGTTTCTTCCATTTTCATTTGAAGATAAACTTTCAAACAAAAATTGATAGCAGGGCTTGTAAAACTGCCAAAATACATTTTCCTGGAAAATGCTGCTTATTCATAGTTTCTCTCACTCCCTGTTAACATAGGATACTTATTCAAGTTTGGGAGATGGAGGTTAACAAATAATCTTCAGTGGCTCTCCTAAGCATTTAAAGGTCACTTGAGAGTGTCTGATTGGAATGACTGTAACTGAGATTAGTCTTCAGCTGATGAGAAATAAAATGAAAAGGCCAAGTTGTTTAGGAATATAAAGGAGACGTGCCAGAGAGTACTTGCCTTGTTTCTGTATAAGGCAGCACAAACTCTCCTAGGCATTGGTGTAGTGAATATCTAACAATTATTATAGTAAATATATATATATATAGCTTTTAGGTCAATCTTGTTCTTATTCATAATCTACATTCAAGATCAGGGTTTGTTCTGCTCCTTTTAAAAGCACTTTCTTTAGAAATTTTAGAAATTGATGCAGATAGACACCTCTTGAAAAGAAAAATTTCTATAAGCAATTCCAGTCACCAACTTGGAAGTTTCCTGCCATGAGGATAAGAATGCACATCATGTAACATATGACTACATTTATATATTACAGACCCTGAACAACTGGTTTGTTAATTTTGCTCTCGCTTCCATTTTTTGTGGGGCAGCAAATGTTCTGTCAGCCATTATCTTGAGAAAAATTGTAACTGATGGGTTCATTTCCATTTATGCCTAAGGAATTTTCACATAATTGTAAGCTGAAAAATATTAGATAATTAACATTGGTGATAAAACTGCATTCTACTGATTACTCTCCTCCACATATATGCTTAATTGTCAACATTGAAATAGCTTTAACTGCAAATAGACATCGTCCATTAGCCAACCAGACTGCTCGATGAGAAAAACATAGACATTTTAGCTGTTATTTGGAGGATGAGAAGAGCATAATTATCATTTAAATAGGCAGTTTTACTTTTCTTTTCCACTCAACCCCCCCAAAAAATACTTGTTTTCAATATTAGGGGACAAAGAAACAACATTGTTTGTAATAACAGTGATACTGAAGTCTCTTAATGCTCTGTCCATCCAGAACCATCACAGCATTTTGCAAAGATAAAAAAGAAATATATTCATTTCCATTTTTGGAACGGAGGAAACAAACACACAGAGGAGAAAAAATTCACCATGTGGCTGACAGGGTATATCTTGAGTTAGTGAGCAAGCCTTACAGCACAGACCTGAAATAGAGAGAACACAGTTCTGGGATCCACATGGAAAAGATTTTTCCAACATAGATCACATTTATTTAAAGCAGAACAGGGAGATGGGGGTGTCTCCAATGCACTGTTCCTTCTGCCTTGCATCCCAACGATAAACACCAAAGAAAACAGAATCTATAGACCTCCCTGTGATCCCTTTGTGTGCAAAACATTCCAATTGGGCTTGACATCCTTTTCTTCAAAAAAGTGGGTGACAAAGTGAATCTTTTGGTAGAAATGCTGACAAAAAAGCTCCATTTTCGGTGCATGTTTCTATTGCTCTCCCTTTGGTCAGCCTAACAGTGTCTGATTTTTGACAGCACTTCTTCCTTCAAATCTCAGAAGGCTGTTTTGATACCAATGACCACAACAGTTCCAAGAGGAGCTGAACAAGCCTCCCAAGTGCAAAGCATTTTCACCCCGGTGCATTCAGTCCTACTCCTTCTACAGGTTCCATTTAATGACAGAATTATATTCCAAGATATTGAGCATTTGTGTTCATTCAGTCTAGTGTTTCAGCCTGCTCTATCTCTCACCAGGGTTATTTCCCTGGATGGCTGTTTCATATTTTATTAGAAATGACAGCTCTATTATTAAGAAAAAAAATATAGCATGAAAGAAAAATAGAAGTACTAGCTCTAAGATCCAGGTGCTGAAGGATGTGAAACTTTTATCTGGTGACACATAGGAAATGGCTGGATCTGTAAAATATTTTCCACTTGAGTGGTTTATTAAAACTGACACCAGTACAACAATTACTACCAATTACTTTGTCAGTGTCTATTCCATTCAAAGTGAGAAAGTTAGTGGCAGTAAACAATACATAAAACCTTGAAGTGGCTGAAAACCATTTTAGTAGGGGTCACTTCATTGCTCAAAGATTTGATAAGCATGGAGGAAGAATTTTCTCTCCAGATTACTGGTTCAAACCAACACCTAACATAATCACAGAAATAAATCCCAGCATGTATTTTATGGTAGCTTGTATAGGTTTCTAACTATATGATCCACTGGTTAATAAAGCCTTTGGTGCCAGAAGTTACATTTCATGCTTGGGTCAAGCCTGTTAAGTCTATTAAGGTCTCAGTTGCCTCCTGTATGGACCACCAGGGCCCAGAAGAAATTACAAAAGCTACTGGCCTGGGGCTACTTCTGTGTTCAATACACATCTTACAGATATATGAATCTGAGAGCAGTACTGGCCCTGCAGGGGAACAGTGAAAAAAAGCAAAGCCACTCCAGCTTTGAACCAAACATAGAATAAAAAGTTACCTTATTTTGATATAGAGGAACTTGAAGTAATACATTTTTACAACTCTCATTTCCAGGATATAAAGCCAGAAAAATCCATAAGATCATATTGACCTTGTGTGTTTCACAGACCATTACATTTCACCCAGTTATTCCTGCACTGGGCCAAATAACTTGTATGTGATTAAAGCATTATTTTCAATCTTAACTTGGCAAACACCAGTGGAGAATCCACAATACCCCAGAGCTTCAGTTGTATGTTCCAGTAGCCCCCTCTCCCATATATATTTCATATTTAATATCCAACCTCAACCTGTCTAGTTTCAGTTTTCAAGCACTCATTGCATCACCATTTTCTGCTGGATTAAAATAAATTTTTAGTCACAAAGAAATTATGTAATGTAACTAATGTATCTCAGGACTAAATCTGTTATGGGAGAGTGTTTTCTCCATTCCTCAAAGGTTTTTAACAGAGTTAAAAAAACACATGTTACAATAACAATTGGATACCAGCAAACCTGAGCACATTTTCTAATCCTGTTTAGAAAAAAATCCTTCTTTTTGCCTTCCTACCTAAAAATGGTCACAATGGAACAATATTGAATTATTTCCATTCTGAAAAAAGCAGGCAAAGATTATATTATACACAGAAGAGAGAAACAACCAAATCAAAGAACAGAAAGAGAAAAGCCTGAGAACCATTTTTAAGGACAGAGCTTGAGAAGGATATTAAATTAAGGCCACAATCTCATTAGCATTCAAAACTTCTGGTCACTCTTGTGAATGTCCTCAAGACTCAAGAACAAACAGGATTTTGCAGGCACACAGTGAAAGCACAGATGTTTGCCTTGACCACAAAGCAACCACCCTGAGTGACATACTAATATTTTCAAATGCCTCTGACACCTATAAAAGATATCATTCAATGAGTCCAGATTGTACATTTATAAATATTATCACCTGAAATTTTTCATGAAAGATGATAAACAACGGAAACTTATTTCAAAGGGGAGAATCAGAACTTGAGAAACGTGTTCTTATGAAATGAAACATCAACAAGAGTTTAGAAAGCCTCAGAAAGCCATGTAGCATTCTTGAAAATAAACCTAAATTCGAGGATACAGGACTGTTGGGATTGGGTTGTTGTCACAGCTAAAGGCAACAATTTGAATTAAATGATTGTGGGAGCCTTGTTTTGATCATCCTCCCACCTATTTAGAATCATGACCACCAACCCACAAACTGCAAGGGAAATTAAGTAAAAAAGTGAAACAGCAGGTGCCAGGTAGAACATGACAATGCAATACCTAAACATAAGCAGAGTTTCCAAAGAAATAAATAAATCCTTACAAAACTGAGAACAAGTTAACAGAGCCTAGCACTTGCTCAATATGTCCAAAATTTCAAAACTTGCTTAAACACATATTTTCAAATGAATATGACACTAAGACAAGTCATTCCTACTCAGCAATGCAAACTTTGGAAGGGCAGCAAATCTATCCACTTTTTAAATTCACATCAGCATTTCCTTCTTTCCTTTATTTCAAAGTCTGCATTTATATCATCACAGCTCTTCAGTGAATAGTTTGATGCAATACCAAGTGTTGTTAGTGCTGCCATTCAAAGCCAGGAGCTCCCTACTGTACACCAACTGATAAATATTATCTAGGGCTGCAAACACCTATATTCATTTGCTTCGCAACAGCAGCACATTTATCTAAAGAGAAAATGATAATTTGGGGTTGAAGGGCAGAATGACAATAAAATTAGTAAACCTATTGGAATCTTTTCTAAGTTTCCTTAATCCTGTACCATTATACATATGTGACTTTACTTTAGATTTTAACTACCCTTGGAACTCTGCCATTTTTCTGTTAAAATGAATCTTCTAAAGCAAATGGTGATGGCAGAAGAGTTTATTGCTGATGAATCTCCAAGTACCGATTCTCCCAGCGGGTGCAGCTCGGAACACTTCCGAGATATTCTTGTGCACATTAGGATTTCTCAGGCCTGAAAGTTCAATGCAAAAAGAAGTGGTATGTTCTCATGCCTCAACCCCTAACTTAGTTTGCATATGAATAAGTCGTCCTTTGGAAATTTGCAGCAACAGTCTAGTGACTAATGTATGCAGAGGAAATTGAAAGCACTGACTCCTGTAGATCAGGATTTCAATAGCGTTCTTAAAAGACTTCAGCTAACAAAATCGAACCACATAGGCGTTTGGTAAAAGCAGCATTAGTCCAAGTTCTGGTGTGCATAATTAGGAAATACTACATGTGCTGTGTATGCCAGGCATCCTGGAGCAGCCTCAGCCTTGGCAGGCCTTGCAGTCTTTCCGGAGGATACAAACCCCCGAGTATATAAAAGCATTCATTAACCTAAAGAGTCTCATTTATTAGTTGCTCAACTCAGGACATCTTATAACTAATTTCCAGAAGTGCCTTAAACCTTATCTCTTGACTGATAGTAAAGAATTGCTCGTGCCAGTGATTACAAAACCTCTGATCTGCTCTGAATTCCCACAAAGATACTATTCAGTGCCACCTCCTCTGCGAATCTGAGGAAGATTTTGTGCTGGGTATTAAGGCTCGATCTACGTAAGTTCTTGGAGGACAAAAATCTTTCTTAGGAATGCAACCCTCAGCTTGTGAACAGAAGTGTTACTTCAAACTTGCTTTCAATTTGCAAGCAGAACAACTTTCTAATTTACTTCAGGTTAGGTCAACCAATTTATCAAACAGATTAAAGTCCCTGCATCTGCTAAATCACTTTTGTGGAAACTCGTTATGGAGCACAAGCACAAAGATTTGCAGGCAGGTTTGAAGAGGCAGCAGAGAGCAGGGATGATCAGCCAAGTGCACCACTGAAGGTGGTCTGAGCTACAGCAACTGGCACTGATTATGGCAGATTCAGGTTTCCCAGTCTGTGCTGTGAAAACAAATATATTCAACCACTGCAGGCAGACCCAGGGAAAGATTCATAACTGCAGCCTAATTGAAGAATAATTTTATCTGCACATCCTGCCATGATGGGTCAAAATCATAACCACTGGACATTGTAATACAATTTCTGCACTTTCCCACTTTTTCTGTGGCTACTCCCCTAGACAAACCTGCCAGAGGACCTTGGCAGAAATGAATTTGAACACCATCCTGATGAGTTGGAGCAGTTGTTGATATTATTTGAAGACAAGATGATTTGCAACACTATTTTGAAATATAAGCTTAATAAAGAAAACAG
>VYZP01005449.1:0-131581 GCA_013400635.1 Hypocryptadius cinnamomeus | reverse complement strand
CTGGCCCTGCACAGACACCCCAGCAATCCCAGCTGGTGCCTGAGAGCATTGTCCAAACCCTCCTGGAGCTCGGGCAGCCTTGGGGCCGTGACCATTCCTAGTGCAGGGCTCACCCTGGGAACAACAGCCCCAAACTGGGAGATTCCCCACCCATTTCCCGGGCAGGGAGTCCTTGGAGCACAGCTTCCAGTGGCCTGCACAGGGTCTGAATCAAGCAGGATGAATCCCTGCTGAATTCCCCACCTCTGCTCTGATTGCTGAACAGCAGCCCCTCTGCAGCAATCGCCTCCCAGAGCGAGTCATCACTCACAAACATTGCCTAATTCTTCTTCCCTCCCGGATTTCTCAACCACAGATTAGTGACAGATTAACTTTAATTTTAACAGCCCTTGCTGCTCTCCAATTTGTCCCTCCCCTGCTGGCATGTGCTGAGACTAATTGCCTCTTCTCCTGACAGTGCTGTGGGTTTGACCTTGCTTCTAAAGGCACCAAGGCCACAAATGCCACGTGCTGGGGCACTTCCCCCCATCCTGGCTGGCCCCAGCTCACCCCTGTGCCCCTCATGGGCTGACAAAGCTCCTCCTGCTGCTGTTTCTGCAGTGGCAGAGGGTGGCTGGGCCCCTCACGCCCCTCTTCTGCAAGATGGATGTCAAGGTGATTTTAATCATCTCTATCTACATATAAAGAGCCTCTGGAAAATAGAAAACATATCCATCTGCTGAGTTTTTCAGAAAACAATCCAGTGCTCCACACGGACAGGGATGAGACCATCCTGTTGTTAAGGCTCTGGACAAGGACTTGAGGGTTTTTAGGACTCAGGGTTTTTAAGCAGAGGATGAGATTGGTCTTTATAAATACTCCAGGTGGAGGAGGTCTGTAGCAAAGAGGTAGAACAGCTTTTTGAAGCTGAAACGATGGGGTTGGCACAAAAATAAATACATACAAACCAGCCAGAAATAAACAGGCTGACAGAGCAGGGGAGAGGTTCCTAATGATCAGAGGAGCTGGAGTGACACCTGTCCTAGAAGAGCAACGAGGGCAGCACAACCTGCTGGGTGCAAGCTGGAGCTCAACACCTTTGAGAGAGGGATTATGTGACCTGGTGGCAGGTGACAGCCCAGGGCCTGGCTGGAGAAAGTTCCCTCCATGTCCTCATGGATGTGTGACCCCCATGGAATCAGCCCTGCACCTCCCAGCATCTCCCTGTGCCCCGAGGAGATCCAGCCCTGCCTCAAACACCCACAGGCATCTGGAGGCAAACACAAACTGTGAAACTCAGAGTGCGAAGCAGCCCAGAAAGCCTCGAGCCTGGAAGGAGCAGGGAAGTGCCATTGCTCGTGCCACTGCTCCATCCCCACAGGCAGCTGGGGTGCCTCAATTTAGCTGCTCTGGAAAAGGTGTTATTTGGGTTGGTGGCACAGAAAGATTTCTCATCTCTGTAGAAAATCCCCACGTGGAGCATTCCTGGCTCGCTCCTTCCACCCTGTGTGCAGAGGCTTTGAGGCTCCTCATGGTGTGAGGTGATGAAACACCTCTCAAAGCAGTGATTTTAATGAAATCTTCTGCTTATTTTTCTGTAGGCACAGAGATGACAGGGCAAGACTTCTCCAGGAGCTACAGAGGTATTTACCATCCCCACTCCCAGCTTCAAATTAAGGCAAAGCCAGCCCTGAATCCAGATCTTGGAGCAGCAGACAGCAACAGGCACCTTGTGGGCTCTGATTACAAGTGGTGCCCTACAGCTTGCAGCCATCATCTCCTCCCTCCCTGTCCCCAGGAAAAGGGAGGAGTGCACAATGCAATCAAGGTGCCCCAAGGAGAAGGAATCTGGGAGTGACTGGGGAGAAGAAAAAGGGAATCAAACAAACAAATGAAGGAAATCCCTCTGAGGACACTGCCATGGGGTTGGATTCCTGAGTGACACCGCTGATGCCAGCACAGCAAGGAGGGAAAAGCTCCTGCACTGACATTAGCACTGAAAGCATCAACTATTAAACCAAAGAACCATGAGACACACACCCCCCTCACCCCTGAGGCCACCAGCATCCCCCAGATGTCCCCTCTGGACCACATTATTGACACTTGGCACGGCCCAGGCAGGGCTGTAGGGGCACACACTGAGTTTGTCAGGTCCTGGGAGCAGAAGCCATCGAGCTCTTGGCAGAACCTGTCCCTGGGCGGCTCCTGAGGGCAGAAGCCATCCAGCTCTTGGCAGAACCTGTCCCTGGGCGGCTCCTGAGGGCAGAAGCCATCCAGCTCTTGGCAGAACCTGTCCCTGGGCTGCTCCTAGGGGCAGAAGCCATCCAGCTCTTGGCAGAACCTGTCCCTGGGCTGCTCCTGGGGGCAGAAGCCATCCAGCTCTTGGCAGAACCTGTCCCTGGGCTGCTCCTGGGGGCAGCAGCTGAAGAGGAACCGGTCCCATCGAGGCTGATTAGCTGCTGCTCAATTAAAAAGGTTTGATGTGGCAGGGACTGTGAAGGGTCCCAGAGCTATTGGTGGGGAACTCATCTGTATCTCATCAACATCCCAATTAACAGCCCCAGCCCTTGCACTGCTCTGTCTCAGGACACCAGCAGGGCCTGTGGTAAGTGGAGATTGATCAGCCTCACTTAGGATGGGGTCAGGGTCTGCAGCTTCCCCCTTCCCCTCCCTAAATCACCTCCCCCATGAAGTTTCCAAACCTCAGCTCGTGATTCACAGCAAATCACTCTGCTGGAACTCTGCAGTGTTTTTTAGAGGGGCAAAAAAGGGGGGGGAAAAAAAAAAATGACATTTACCAAACCCAGCCCTTGTCAGATCTATAGATCACCAGCACATTAATGAGCCTGTGCTTTATCGAGCATCCTGTGAGCAGAGAGAGCAGCTCTCATATGGCTGTGGAAAAAATTCCTCTGGTTAAGCTAAATCAGGAAAAGACGTGTTTGGTGCGTTACATAAATGAATTAAAAATTGGATGTCAAAAAGCCCTGCCTCTCCTTGCCCAAAAGCAGCAGCAAGTTAGAGAATCTAAGTGTCTCTAATTTGCTTCCTGGCTGGATCAGCCTCAAAATTCGGTGAACTCTCCATCAAAGCTGATGAGCTGGAAGTCCCTGTGGCTTCACTGGGTGGAAGGAGAGAGAGGAGGAGAAAGAAAGAGAGGAAGAGAGGAATGGGCAGAGCTAAAATGAGCTTGGTTAAAACTAAGCAGGGAATAGAAGGGTTTCAAACAAATCAGTTAAAACAACCCTTGGGAGCAAGATTGTCTCCAGGATGTGAATGCCTGTTCTTTACCCTGTTCCTTTAATTAAAATATTCCTAATGATTTATTTAGTCCTTTTCATTAAAAGAAGCCAGGCTGGCAACAAGAAAATAATCATTTATGGCACAGCAGAGCTGCCTTTGGCTTCTCTTTGCAGGAACGTGGAGGGGAGGCAGGTTGGTCAGGAGCCTGAGGGGTCTCACAGCTCCCTGGGGAGGCTCTTCCCAGTTAAACACATCTCAACAAACTCCTTTAGGCTGGGAGGGGCCCTGACCCCCCTCTGGGCACTGCTGTGGATCAGAAAAGCTCCCTGAGAAAGGGAGAGAAGGCAGAAAAGCTGAGACAGGAGCAGTTTTATAAAAATCAGCTCTTTCCTGGTGGGTTTGTGACAGGGCAGGGCTTGCAGCCACCCCCAAGGGTCTGCCCTGTCCTTCCAGCACTTTCTCCCTGTGGCTGGAAGTGCTTCATCCCTGCAGCCTGATGGAGAATTTGGAAAGCTCGATCCCAGTGCAGCTTTCCTGGGCATGTCACAGACACAAAGCTCCTTTTTTACCGAGCTGTTACAATAGGTCAGCAAAGGTTTTCTCCTGTCACACCAGGTTTGTGGGGAAGAGATGAGACTTTAGTCTCAGGGCAGATCAGGCTGCAGTCACAGCTCCCCACGGAGCTCTGGGAGAAGCTCTGCTCCAAGAGGACCTGGGAGTTTAACGTGCAGTCCCTGCCACACTCAAACACATCAAAACCAAAGCTGTCACAGGGAGCTTTGCAGCATTTCCTTCCTGAATCCAGCTGAATTTGTGCTCTTATTATTGCAGATGGGCTTGGATCTGTCACTTCTGTTCAGAGGGTGATGGGTTTGGGAGAGGATTAAAAGGGCATTGATGCTGTGAGAGATCTCTGTGGGGAAAATGCCATCCTGATCCCCCCTGCTCGCTCAGAGAAAGGCAGCATCAAAGCCAAGCTGTCACTTGACAGGTAAGAACTGGCAGGTAACATCCTTGCCAAGGCTGAAATTCACTGCTGCCAGGCCAGGAGGGGGTTCCTGGTGCCAAAATGCTCTGTTGGTGAGGGTAGGGTACAATAGCTTTTGTTCTCTGCCAGCATCTAGAAGTGGCAATCTCTGAGAAAAGGGCAGCAGTGGAGCTGTCAGCAGGAACACAAGACAGATGAACCCCCTTTTTTTTCTGGGACTTCTGGGTTTTTTTCTCCTGAATAAGGTTTGGATTTACCAGCAGATTCCTTGGATTTGTGTAGTGTAATCTCATCAGTCTGATATCCTCAACTTCAGCTCAAACCAGAAAATATGGCTCGGGCAGAAAGTGTGAGATGAGGAAATACCACTCAAATTAATGATTTTAATGAAATCTGCTCGGTGTTCTGTGGGCAGAGGAAAGCTGTGAAGAACCTACGAGCACCGAGACAAAAAGTAAATGAGTGTGAGCTGAGCAAACCTGTCAGAGAGGAACCATAAACCACAAGTGAAATGAGCTTGAACTTCACCTCACAGCAGGGAGATGATGGGGATCTCCTCACATGGGTTTGCCCCATTTGCTTTCTATCCCAGAAACAGTTTAAAAAGATTCACAGTACCCATTTTTTTCACTATTTCATGGAAAATTCTCCCATTTTTTCCCCATCCAAATAATTTTAAGGAAACGCAGCCACAAGCTTAAGAACTGAAGGAGTGTGAGTGTGAGCTTGCACCTGGCACAGACTCCCTGCCCTGAATTAGCACCTGGGACAGGCCAGAGACTGGCTCTGCCATCACCCCCTCCAGGGCCTGATGGATTAAGACAAACCCAAACCATCCTGAGGCACATTCCTCAGTCAAACACGCTGATTTTGCCAGCCAGAGCTAAGGTGACACCCCGAGCACCTCACGGTGCAAACAAGGGGGGTCCACAGCCCCTTTTGGTCCCCAGAGCATCCCCCTGAGCCGAGGACACCCCAGCCCTGGCCTGGCTGCTCTCACCTGCCGGAAGCCACCACGAGCGTGCTGCAGGATCTTCAGGGCGTAGTTGGAGCGTTGGCCTTTGCTGTTGAATTCGATGTGGCCGGTGAGACCTTCCAATTCTACCTGTCCAAGAGAGACTCAGTTACAGCGCCCAGCGAGGCTGCCCCACCCCAGGACTGGCATTTGTCTAACAGCACACAGGCAAAACTGAAAGAAAATCCTTCAGCCATGATCAGAAACCCAGAAACGGGACACATTGAAGGCCCATTTCCACTAATAACCTGGGGAAAAGGGAATGCTTGTGTCTCCACAGGTTCAGGACCAAAGTGGATTCCAGCAAAGAATGTAAAGCCATATTGAGCACAGAAACACATTAATGACTCTGAACTGGACAGTTTTAGAGTACAGTACTGTACTTTAAAACTCTACAGTACGGTACTCTAAAATTCTAAACTTTTCTCTACTTAGCTTAATGTGTCTCTGCTTTAAACTATAAATCCTCATTCTCGCTTCTAGCACCTAAGTTTGGAAGCCTTCTCCAAGGTCTCAAATCAAATCCTGTGTTCAATTCTAAGCTTTGGCTTACAGGTCCAAAGTTCTGAGAGTTCTCTGTCCAGAGAGAGGAGGGATGGCCCCACACACCCCACATTCCCAGCAGCAACAGCAATGCAACCCTCTTAGCTCAGTTCTAATTATTTTTGGAGTCTGGCTAGAGGAGAAAAGACAAGGAGAGGAGCAGGGAATCAGCTGCATGAGGTGCAGGACTCCCAGGTTTCCTTGTTTTAGGAAAACCAGCTCCACATTCCCTCACTCCATCCCAAGGCTAAGACCACTGGGTCTTCAAGCAGCAGAGCTGTGGGGAGCTGGAGGATTTTGTTGTCCTTGGCTAAAGGTGGGATTTAAAACAATGGGCCAAAGTGATACAATGCTCAGGTTCAGCTGAGCTTTCCTCTGGGGGGAAGAAACTCTCATAAATAACAAAGCTTTATAAAATTTCCTAGTCTCATTTACACCCAAACAGAGTCAGAAACCTGCTCCTGCTGGTCACCTCAGCTCTGAGAAGCCACAAACTCCAACTATTTCAAAAGGATGGGATTTCAGAGTGTTCTCGTGCCAGATTTAGGCTTGTTTTGTTCCAGAAATGACAATTTTGGGTTCAAAGGAGCCCAAACCCATAGGGGAACTTACATCTTGCCCTTGAGCTCTGAGCAATTGTACTGCGTGATCTCGTATCAGCCCAAGTCAGAGCTCAGATCACTTAGAAACATTCATACTTTTAAAAACACAATTGAATTCCAGCTTTTCTGCAGCAAAGCCTGAAAAAGGGAGAGTTTCATGTCGTTCCAAGGCCGGGGACAACCCAAACCCTCAGATCTCTCCTTTCACTGCCTTCAAAGAGCCCAGGCAGAGCCAGCCCCGCTGCTGGCAGCCAGGAGCAACCCTCAGCCCCCTCTCACCATTCTCAGGTAGTTCATGAGGCTGGTGCCGTGCTGCCAGATCTGTGCTGAGCCGCAGGACAGGGGCTTGACGCCGATCTCCTGGCTGCGGTTCAGCTCCTGCACCGCCGTCACCACCGCGTACACCGCGTCGAACAGCAGCGCCGAGGACAGCTGAGGGGGAAAGGCAGGGAAAAGTCAGCCAGGAGCACAAAAATCCCCCATCCTGCTGCACCTCGGAGCTGGAGAGTGTTCTGTGCACAGCCTGGGGTCAGCTGGGGTGCTCTTTGTGCGGGCTCGTTTCATCCATCACTGTCGTCTCTCTATCTCTGCCTGTCCTTGTTGCTTCCCAGTCCTTTCTATCTCAGTTTCTGCAGTTTTCCTTTCCTAATCAAGGGAGGTTTTTCAGCGTTTTGGTGGCTCTGATCAGTCTGCTGGCCAGGGGGAATGCTCCTGAGAGAAGCAGGAATTTCCAGGGGGAATTGCTCCTGAGATCCGATGCCTGCTCCCAACAGAAGGAAACTCAACTGTGCTGCTTCGGCCATCATGGGCGGCCTTCTCTGACCACTTCTTTGACAGGCAGACCCACAAGAAATGATTGCTAGATCTGCTTGTCCAGCAGCCAAATCCTGCCTTTCAGACCCACAGAGATCATCCATCCCTCGCTACAACTTCCAGTTCCCTGCTGGAGCAGCAGTGCTGAGGGAATGTCCAGAGTGTCAGAGCTCATCCTCCCTCCTGCTCACCTTGCCTTTGGCTTCCTTTGCCCAGGTTTCTTTGTCCACCAAGCCTCACAACCCCCGTTTCTCACCCATGCACAGCAGTTTCCATGGCTTTGGGCTCGTTAACAATCAGTTATTTTCTCCCTCGTGCTCACTGTTGCAACTGAGATTTCACTTTTAATTACTGTCACCTCCTGACTGCTGGAATTAAGCCGTTGCAGCTCATTACTATCAAGGCTGCATTTTCCTCATGGATACTTCCAAGAGCATCCTCTTCCCATCCCAGCTCCTGGCAGAGGGTTCAGTCTCCAGCCTGGGGCTGCTTTCCCCACCTTACCCTGGCTGTGACTTCCAGCCCTGCAGTGGCTTCTGCATCCCCTCCTCCTCCCAGAGCCTGACCAGGTTTATTCACTGCTGCCAGTGGCCCTGCAGGGACAATCTTGCCCAGCTCAATGATCCCAACAAACCTTGGGCTTCCACTCTGTTGCTAATTTCGACTTAACCCTGCTTGGTCTTACTTAGACCTCACTGACCACACTGGTGTGGGATTAAAAACTTGAAAAGCAGCACAAAACCCTCAAAACCTACAAGTCATCCTAAATTAAAAGGCAGAATTCCAGCCCAATGCCATCAAAACCCCAAACACCAGCTCTGACAACACCAGTGACCTTTCACTCCTCCAACCTGCTGAGGCTGACCTAAACATTCCCCTCCTGGAAAGCCTTTTCCAGAGATTCTTAAAGAAGCTGATAAATTCTTCTCTCCTTCTTTTATCCCTTTAATACAAATTCTTTTCCTAACAGGGTTTCTCCAGCCTGCCCTGTCCTCAGCCCCTGCTCCATGAAGCTCTTTCCATGCACTTAATTTTAATTATGAATTTAATCCTGTTCAGCTTACAGGATCTCACACACAATTTGCAACTCTTTTCCTGAATCAGGAACCACATCAACATCAGCTGGACAAATGCAACTGTTATGAGACCAAACACAACCCCCGCAACCCCAAAGTCTCCCCCATTTCCTACCAAATCAGAATATTGGCCCAGCATTTTAAATTTTCTCCTGCTGGGTTTCCATTTTCATTTTCCCTGAGCAGTTAATCCCTTATTAGATGGTGAGCAAGAGACTTGTAGATCTCATTGAAGCATTTGACATTATTGATTGGAATATTTCAGCCCTGAACTCTGGAAAATTCATTAGGATTTCTGCCATCACCCTTTATGATTTCAAGCAATTTAAGTACTGGGGAGGGTGTGGAGATACACAGGATCAAGTCCTCATGGCATGGAATAGGAATCCCTTCCCTGCAGCCTGACTTTGCATGGAACAGAGGTAAATCACAAAGTTTTGAGGTCATAACCTTCAGCAGAGGAGTGAAAAGAGACTTTTGGAGTGTCCTCCAGGCAGATCCAGCCAGAGGGATCTGTCCCTGCCCTCCTGTGCATTGCTCAACTTTCCCCATGTCACCTATAAAAACCTCTCACTACTTTTATATTCTCATTTTAAACCACAGCTTTGTCCCTGTGTCACAAAGAAGCCAATTTGTCTGCTAACAAATTGATTCTCTCCTCTGCCTGCACCATCTGATTTGTGCAGAGCCCTGTTGGTTTTGTACCCCTCTGCAATATCAGAGCTCCATGGAAAATCCATGGGGCTTGGGGGACTTCCCTCAATCCCCAAATTGTGGACAATTCTTGACACTGAAACATGAACAAGTTTGGGTTTTGTCATGTGGGGTTTTTCTTTCCTCCCTAAAACATTATCAGCTGTATCTTTGCCCCCAAACCCAACATGGAGAATTAAAGCCATTAAAACCCTGTGAAATAGACTTTGCAATCTGGATTTTATTCAATGACATAAACACTTAATTACAAACATCTGTTTTAGCCTAAATTCTAATTACCAAATCTAGCCATCTGTAATTTGAATGATTTTCTCTGATTTCCTTTCTTTGCAATGTGATTAATGAGAATGGCATTGGAGCAGGCAGCTCCCTCCTCCTTTGTCAGATGCTTCCTCAGCTCCAGCAAGAATGCCCTGGGATTTTTGCAGCTCACAGGAAACCTCCCTCCTGTCACTTCCAGCTGTTGAGCTTCCTTTTCTCTCTTTAGGATGAGTTATCCCACAGGATAACTCCTTCCCAGGGCAGCACAAAGAGATGCTCCCTGCCAGATTTCCAAAAGCAGAGGAAGAAAGGTCCTGGATTCACCTCACAGACAAAAGAAACTGCCTGGGAATATTTCACCTCTGCTCTGTAACTTCCCTACCCTCAAATCCTTTTCCCATCACCTGGCCTGTGCCATCCTGAAGAATTCCAGTCCCTCCAGGCATCCTCCCACCTACAGGTTTTGCTGGATGCTCAATACAACGCGGGGTAAGAACCTAAAATGAGAATTTTCATTTCCCTATCGCACCTGCTGCTGGTTCCTGCTGTTTCCTGTTTGCACTAGGAGGAGGGAATTTGTTTTTAATGCCTCTCAACAGCCCCTGCAATCCAAAAAGGAATCTTCCTGCTAGAAATCCTGTGGAGACTGAGCAGGGCAAGCTGATGGCAGCTGCCTCTGGCTAGGAGGGAGAGCAGGATGGTCCCAGGCACAGGAACTCAAGTCAAGCCAAAGGATGTGGACACAAAGGGCAAAAAAATCTCCTTATTTTGCCTCTTAAGGCTCCCTTTGTGGTGACAATAAGGAGTTTTTCAGCAGCTCAGCTCGTCAAGGGGCTCTGAGTTCATTAAAATCCATGCAAAGGGTTCAGCTGATGATATTTTCCTCTTTCTCTGTCTCCTCCCGCAGCTGCAGCTCTGATGTGGCAAATCTGCTTTGCAAACTCTCCCAGTTGTGGAGAATCCATGGGGAATACTCCAGTGCTGATGTGCACACTCCTCACACTCCTCAGGGAGCTGCTGGAGCACAGAGCACGGCTCAGCCCCTCGGCATCTGCCTGACCCAGCCCTTCCTGTGCCATCTGCAGCCACAATCCCCCCTCCACCAGCCACTTCCCTGGAGTTTAAACACACAGGGATAAACTTCACGAGATAAAAAACCAAATCAGAGCTGCATCATCCCCTGTACCCACAGAGAAACACAATCCAAATCAAGATTAGGCTGGAATTTAAAGCTGGGCTCCCAGTCCAGCACAGAGAAGCTCTGCTAAGCTCTGCACCCCAAGGCCCTTTGGGCAGCTCTGACTTTCAGAGTCACTTTGCTATTTTCCACATCCTCTGCAAATCACAGATTGACAGCTCAAGTCCTCTCCTACCTACTTAATAAAAATGCTCTGCTCTGGTTCTCCCTTCCCATTCCCGAACCAGCATCTCCTCATAAAATCTAATCCGAGGTACAACAGCAGCCCGGGGATATCCCTGAGCCCTTCAGCACAAGATTAAATAGGATTAAATAATTAAATTATTTAATAATTTAAATAACTTTAAGAAAAAAAAAATTGAGACCAGAGTTTCTACTCCTGAGTTGCTCAGGACCATCCTGAAGCTCTTCCCACAAGGTTTTTCCGTGGACTGTCAGAGCTCCCAGCTCAGGGAGGTTCTGGGGGATGGGAATGGACTTTACTTACTGCAGGCCCAGTAAAAGGAGCGTGGTCACAGTTCTCCTGCCAGGACTGGTTGAGACTCTGGACGAACTCTTGGAAGAAAGCATGAGACTGGTTGAAAATGGAGAATCCCAGGATGTTGACTCGGTCGTCCAGCAGGCTGTCCAGGCGCTGGAGGGAAAACTCCTACAGAAGCCCAAACCAGAAAATGGGGTTAGAGGGGAAAACAGGCACTGAAAGCTTCCAAGCCACTCAGTGCCCTTGGAGGGAATGGGAGCTGTGAGATCCTGAAACCCATGCAGCTGTTGGAAGGGAGAGCCTGGGTTTTACCAGGGTTTGACTCAGGGTGCTGCTCACCTCAGGCTTTTAATGAAGATATCACCCAAATCCAGTACTTTACTGGCCAAATTCCACAAAAAAAACCCCCCCAAAACCCTCCAAAGAGGGTGTCACCCACTGAGTGAAGCTGCTCCATCACCACATCCAATTTGGTGACACCAAGTTTCAATTGTTAGATTAAATCAGTTCTTTCCCCACAGGAGGAGGAACCAAATTCTACCTAACCCTAAAAACCCCGTCCTGCACTGCTCCTTTCTGCTGCCAGGTCCCAGGAGGAGATGCCCTGGGGAGGGTTGGAGGGTGCCTTGACTGTGAGTTTTGGAGTTGGGAGCCTCTTCTTGCATTTCTGCAAGTGCTAAGAAGCATAAAAACAACTACATTTAAAAAACCAATAAAGTGGAGGGCTCGGTTTTGCTCCTCACATCCATGGAAGCAGCTACACAACAAAGCCTGGGGAAAAGTCCAGCCCTCCTTGTCCTGTTAGCAGGGAATAATGACACTTTCCTCAGTAATTTCTCTTCTCCTAATTGCTGAAGTGGAGCGAGAAGGTGGGAGTGACACTTCCAGCAACTGCTGGATGCCCATCACGGATCCAGCTGCCCCTGGGCTCCCTGGGGGATGAAATTCCAGCAAGTTGAGTCATTTTTTATCTTTGCTGTGCACACAGGAGCACTTCCTGTAAATCTCCCAAACATGGGACTTACAAGACTATTCCAGCCCGGCCAAGACCCACGGGAATGCCATCAAAGGCAGGATGAAGCACATTTTGGACACATTAACGTTGGGTAATGTGAAATTGCCTGCGAACTCTTGATTCATTTGAATGGTGTTATCCCCCTGCCTTGCTGACAGGTGATCCATTCACCCAGGGCATCCTGTCAGCCCCAGCAAGCAGGGCAGATGGCTGATGAGGAGAGGCTGGCTGCAGGCAGAGCAGCAGGAGGGATCCTAAACCCCTGTAAAATCCTCTCTCCCCGCAGCCAGAGCCTCCAGGCAAATCGTGCAGGGCACCAGGCAAACAGCTGCCCCACTGCCCTCTTGGCTTCGGGATATCCAGGAGGAAAATGAGATGTTTTGTCACAAAATCCAAGGTTTCATCCTGTGCCAGCCCGCCCCAGCCTCAAGGCTGCTGAAATTAGTGTGTTTATTTATTTATTGTGCCTTTTGTCCCCTGGAAACACTTCCAAGCTTTTGAAGCGGAAGGTTTTGTTATGCTCTGATCTTTAAATGAGCAATTACTGGACGAGGGGATGAAGTGGTCTCAGTTCATGTGGGGAAACTGAGGCAGGGGTGAGATTCACCCCAGCCAGGCACAGCCACAGGGCTGAACCCACAGGTCCCGCTGCCCTGAGTGCCATGGTCAGAACCAGCCCCCTGAAGGGATCTTTTCCCACTTTCCCTGGGTAAATTCCCTGCCCCGAGGCACCTGCCAGGACTCTGTGCCTGCAAACAACAACAGCCAGACCCCGACAGCCTCCCCCAGAGCCCATAATCTGCTCTGGTTCAAACATTACCAGCAGCTTTGCCCAGCTCCCATCACCACTGGCTGCTTTGTCCAAGCTTTGGTCTTTTCCCACAGCCAGCCCTCTCCAAATCCATCTTTTTCCAGCTGCAGAAAACCCCATTCCTGTGGCTGTCACGTCCATAAAGCATCACCTCTGTGACACAGGGGTGGCATGGCCTGGACCTGAGCCCTTCCACCCTGCTCCCTGTCCCTTCCCTGCGCTCCAGCTCCAATCTTTGGCCATTAAATGCCTTTCCATCAGAGGAGCAGGGAGCAGCCAAGAGCGGGGCAGGAGGAAATGAGCCGTGAGCTGCCTATGCAATGAGATGGAGACAAACCACCCCAGGGGGGCACACTTCATTTGCAGTGGGATAAGAGAGATTTGGTAAGGTCAGGCTTTGCTGCAGAGGGCAAAGGGGTGAGAGCATCCCCATACTCCCAGAGCTGCCAGCTCAGCTTCTGTCCCTATTTGTTGGGTGGGGTTTTTTTTTTCCCTTTTTACGCTCATTCACCATGCTTGACATTTCCAAACCCACGTTTTGCAAACAAAACCTCGTTTGCTATTCCAGACCTGCACCTCTCAGCTGATTTCCCACCCGTCCTGCCCTCCTCCCACGCTGCAAGAGGCAAACACAGGCAGGACAAGGGGTAGGAAACCCCTGATCTCAGGGGTATTTTCCGCTGGAGAGCCAAGGATTTCTTCTCTGAGATGTAGTGAAGGATATTCCTACACAAAACACTTTCCCAGCTGCCTTTTTCTCCTCCTGCAGTTATTCTCCCTCATCCTCAGTGCTGGCTGGAGCTTCTGCAGGATAGAAGATTCCCAATGCAATAAGAGCAACGGGCCATTATGAAAATAACTCTGACATCCTGTTTAAAAGGGGACTCCAAGCCTCCTCCACCTGTGCAAACACAGCTTTATAACCACAGGCTTTCAGAAAATGCCATCAAAATGATGGGTGCAAACAGCAGCTCCCTCATTTCCTCACATTCTGGTTTTTTTATCCCTCTCCCTGCATTGGAGGAATTGCAATAATTGCCCAAAACTTGGCCCTCAATCTCAGTCCAACATGAGGCACAGAGAAGACCACCAGGAATCATGCCAAGGTGAATTTCAGGGACACAAATCCCGCCTGCCTCAATTCCTCCCCCTCTTTCCACTCTGTTTTTTAAAACACCCACCACATGTCAATATTCTGTTTCAAGAGAACTCGGTAAAAAATTAGACCCGGAGGATCTGCAGCCAAAATTAATGAACTTTTTTACAGAAAGAAAAATCCCCAGGCCTTGCTCCAATCACAGCAAATTCAGCAGCAGGCACCAGCAGGCAATTACAGTGTAGATTTTCTGACTGCTACTACAGGGCTGCAACCACGAAATGTGTGCTGTTAAATAACAACACTTAGCAATTCTGTGGCATTCTATATTTTCCTGAGTGCTAGGCACACAATTAGCTAATTGAATTCCATGGGGTTCCCTGGGAGACGGCGCTGGAGGAGTTATTAGAGGATGAAGTCACTCCCTGGCTTTCTGCAGCACTCCACCTGCACTCTTCACTTTCCAGCAGCACACAAACCCCCTGGAATGACCCCAGCACTGAGGGCACGGGAGGAGCTGGCTAATAAAGGCCACAGAGGTGAGCTCTGTGATCCTAAAGCCCTGAGATGGGGTTTTCCAGCGTGGCTGGGTGTGAGTTATGAGCAGATCTGCAGGATGCACTCCCTGTCCTTTGGGGACACAAAGCCATGAGGAACAAGTGATGCTCACTGCAAGTCTGGCTCTGCAGGTCTGGAGGGAGGATCAGCTGATCCCAGCCAGGATTCTGCACCCACAGGTCCTCTCCCACCTCAGCTGGCTCTGTGAGTTTGGGAAGGAATTGTCCCTCCTGTCCTGTCACCCTGGGACAGCCCAGCAGGGACACTGAGCTTGGGAGGGAATTGTCCTCCTGCCCTGCCTGTGTCACTGAGTTTAGGAGAGAATTGTCCCTCCTGCCCTGCCTGTGTCACTGAGTTTAGGAGGGAATTGTCCCTCCTGCCCTGCCCCTGTCACTGAGTTTAGGAGGGAATTGTCCCTCCTGCCCTGCCCCTGTCACTGAGTTTAGGAGGGAATTGTCCCTCCTGCCCTGCCCCTGTCACTGAGTTTAGGAGGGAATTGTCCCTCCTGCCCTGCCCCTGTCANCCTGCCTCTGCCTGTGTCACTGAGTTTAGGAGGGAATTGTCCCTCCTCCCCTGCCTGTGTCACTGAGTTTGGGAGGGAATTGTCCCTCCTGCCCTGTCCTGTCACCCTGGGACAGCCCAGCAGGGACACCCTGCTCCTCACACAGTGTGGGGAATCCCAGCTGCCTTGCCTGGGGGAAATCCTGCCCTGCAGTTATTCTGCCCGGAATACAGAGGAGGAAACTGAGGTGCAGAGTTTAAGCAGCAAGAGATTTATGCCTGGCAGCACAGCTCTTAGAAACACAGGGGCATGGAAGGGTCTGGCTTGGAAAGGACATTAAGCAGCATCTCATTCCACTCTGACACCTTCCCAGGCTGCTCCAAGCCCTGTCCAGCCTGGCCTTGGGCACTTCCAGGGATCCAGGGGCAGCCACAGCTGCTCTGGGCACCCTGTGCCAGGGCCTGCCCACCCTCACAGAGAACAATTTCTTCCCAACATTCCATCTAAATCTGCCTTCCTTCACCTTAAATCCATTTCCCCTTTCCCTATCACCCCATGCCTTTGTAAAAATCCCTCTCCAGCCTTCTCTAGGTCACATTCAGGCACTGGAAGGTGCTGTAAATCTCTCCAAAGACTCTCTTCTCCAGGCTGAGCAGCCCAAAAGAGATGTGGGTTAAAAACCTGCCTTACAACACAAAACATCAAAGCCAGCATTCATCTATCAGCATCTCACTAATGAGGCTCATCCCAAACCTGCAGCTAAGCAATCAACTCCTAGGCTAAAGGAAATCCCAGAAATTATGGGCAGTTCTTCCCTCACCACTGTCTCCACTGCTTCCCAAGAAGAGTGGCTGGAGATTTCAGCATGGAAAGGGCCAGCCCAGCAGGAAATTATCCATGTCACAGCAGCTGCCTGGCAAAAAAAAAATGTATTTTAAAGTATGGAGCCACCTCCCCTGCCCTGCCATGCTGGGATGTCTCTCCTGAGAGTGGCTACTGGAAATTTTTCCACCTGCAGCAGCCACTGTGCTGCTGAACACTGCAGCAGCTCCTGAGCTCCTTCCAGCATTGATTTTGCTGGTGATCCTGTTCTGCAGCCCGTGTGTGTGTGCAGGACCTCGATCCTTATCTCATTTTTAATAACCCAGGATGCCTGGGCAGCAAGGAGACAGTGATCACAGGCTGGGGACCAGCCTAAAGAGGGGATCTTTCACTGCCAGGGACACCCACACCCTGTCTGAGCTCACCCCAAGGCTCTGGAAGGAACAGGGTTTGCTCAATTCAGGCTGCACCAACAGCAAGATGCTCACTCCATCCCTCCTCTGTCTCTTGCACGCATACAGTTTTATCTTCCTCTCCTAACCACTGCAAGGACTTTATTGGATTTTTGGATCTGCTGATTAACAGCCTCCAAAACACCCTCCAACACTGGGCTCAGCAGGAGAAACTCACTGCTGTAAACTCAGCAGAGACTGCACTGACCTCGCTCCCCTCAGCCCCTCTGGCAGCACCAAAAGCTGATTTACACCTGATTTACACCAGGCCCAGGACACTCTGTGCTGTTCCTGCTCTTTTCTCATGTGGGATGGGAAGGGAGAACGCTGGGCCAAGGCTTCCATTTCTCTATTAAACCCTCACTCTGGCAAAACCTCCTTGTTCAGAGTGTTTGGTGCTCAGGAAAGCTCTCCAAACCCAATGTCCATCCTCAGATTTCTCGGCAGCTTTTGTGCAAGAGCCAAACCTGCAGTGCCAACTCAGCACAGCTCTGGTGACATCACCTGTGTGTGTCATTATTCACCATTTTAGGGTTAATAAAGTATCCCAGAGCAGGTTCTTTGGGCAAACAGAACTCCAGGGAGCCTCTCCCCAGGTCATGGATGGCAGAACTAAAACACTTCACCCAAAAGCAGCTTGACCCTGCAATGGTCACTTCCTCACCCCTGGCCCCAGTGACCAATTTTTCCCCCCAAAAATCACCAAACCTCCTCAGTCAGAGGTGGAGAAAATTCCTGCCTTGTCCTCTGTGGAACTTGCTGCCCTCAGAGCTGAGCTGCCAAGCCTGTAAATCATTCCAAAGCTCTGCTCAGAACACATTTATTTGTTTATTCAAGTGGACAGTATTATGTACAGTGCTTTCCATGGTTTTCCTGAAAGGCTCCATTTATTTATAAACTATTGACGGAGTCAATACGTTTTTAATGGGCCACATGTAAAAATCAATTTCTCTAAGAGGGGAAAAAAGTGGAAAAAAGTCATCACAGCAACAATTTGAGTAGGTAAGTGGATGGGTAGATCTACTCAAGGCAATGCTAGTTGGCCATTCAGGTGGGGAAAGAGAAACTGTGACCTCAGTGAGCTCAGGGGCAATTTAGGGGAATATATTTATATCTGTAATTGGATTTCTCTTCCAAAAAAAACACTGATGTGCCTTGCATGAACCTCCTCATGCAAGGCCAGCTGGTAAATTTTGGAGGCTGTTCTTCAAACAAGAGCACTTTTAGGAAAATACACTGCCCAAACTTCAACTTCTCTGCAGGCAGCCTGAGATTTGGAGAGAGACAAATCCACTAAGAGGTCAAGTGCTAAATGTTGGGACCTGAAAAAAGACAGCTCTTAGAAAAAAGGGGTGGGAAGTAGGGAAAGAGGGAAAGAGAGAGATTTTTCCTCCTTCCCACCTCTTTTTTTCCAGAGTTTCCAGGGGGCTGGGGTGTATCTGAGAGAATGATTTACCCAAAAATTGGGAATCAAGCACAGAAAGTCAGAAAGTAAAGAAGACTGAGGCAGCAAAAGGCAGGGAGGCACAGCCACAGCTTTTTCTAAACCCTCCTTCCCTCATGCTAACTAGAACGAGGAGAAATTGCCTTGGCAGCCTTGCAAAAACCTGATTTGTTTGCCCTGCTAGCACATGCCACTGAAAATATGATCCATAAATCCCAGCAGTGATCGGGGCTCTCCAGAACATTCCGCATCAGCTGCTGGGAATCAGGAGGGCTGGCTGGCCTGGGAGGGGAAATCTGTCACAGGGCAACGAGAGACTCTGCCTTCCTCACCTGGGCAAGGGAGAAAATGGGGTTGGATGGGGATTTTTTGCCAGGGGATGGAGGCCAGGAGTGCCCCAAGGCTGCCCCTGGCAGCTCAAAGGCCGAACACCACGGCCTGTGCTGGAGCTCACGGCGAAAAATAAGATTATTTCACCCCAAAAAGGCAATTTCACAAACCTAAGCCCTGGTCAAAGCCTCATCTGTAGTTCCCTGTCCCTCTGCTTGATTTGACATCATCCCTTCCTTCCAAGGGATGTCACCCTGCTGACAAGCTACAGCAGAAACGTGTCACACTCTCTGGGGGATTTGGACACCAATTTCCCCTCCAGCTCCAGTTCCAGGCTGACAATTCAGCTCAAAAACCTCACCCTGTATGAAGACCTCTTTATAAATCACCAAACAAAGAACAGAAAGCAGGAAACAAGACAAAAAACCCCAAACCTGAACTGATTTATCTGGTCTGTGGGAGTTGAACACGGCAGCTGTTTTATCAGCAGCAACACCTGCACACAATTTTGTCAGGGAACAAAACTGCACCCAGTGAATTGCCCTGCCTGACTTGAGGCACTGGGAAACCTCCTTTACACCTTCCCCCTTAGAGTAATAATTTTAATTGTTTCAATTATTCCCATCTAATTGTCAAATATTTTGAAATTTAAACCCAGCCTGAGGTCCGGATGTTATTTAAAAGAAAAAAAAAAACAACAACAAACCAAACAGAGAGAGGAAAAAAAAAAAGGACAAAACCCAATAGCTACACAGAATTAACAAGCTAAAAGAATTAATTGTAGCGTGGGGTTTTGGAGGCATCCAACACCCCTCCTACTCTGTGCTGCTGATTTCAGGGATTTCCAGTGCTGGAAGGAACATTTTCTTCAATGCACTGCAGTCTGCTTTCAATGGTCTATTTGTGCAGCATTATTATTATTATTATCATTATTATCATTATTATCATTATTATTCTGCACACCATTGCCCCCTCACATGGCCGTGAGCTCTGTGGAGACCCAGCCAGCCCTGCCAGGGAGAAGGGAAGGCATGATGAACAGCCCTGAGATCATCCCAGCACCTCTTCAGGGAATTCCATCCCTCCCCAAAGTCCCAGAGCCAGGGAATCATCACCATGTGGAGATGCCAGGGAGAAAATTGGGTTGGATGGGGATTTTTTTGCCAGGGGATGGAGGCCAGGAGTGCCCCAAATGTAGGATGTGGGGAAGACAAATGCACCAGACCTGAGAGTTCCATGAGGACTCCTGGAAAATTTGCCAGGCTGCTGCTGCTGCTGCTGACAAAAACAGGTCCCTGGAGCTGGCTGAAGGAGCCTGATAATGAATTTGCACGCAGGAAAGGAGCCTGTGGATATTTTTACATCGGGCTGCTCGCCTCAGCTCCCATGGAAATGTGTTGGGGGCTGAGGGTTCCTCCTCATCTGCTCCAATGATCTGCTGGGAGAGCACTGGTGCCACTCCCTGCAGCCACCAGGCTGGGACAGAGGGGCCATCACCCCCAAAATCCCCTCCTGTGCCCCAGCACACAGAGAATTCCCTCCTCACACACTCACAGAGAGCAGAGCTGCACCACACCACGAGCTGTCAGCTGGGATGTGCTTATTAAATAAAATTAATGCTAAAAGACAGAAACAGAACTCCCCTCTAGAGCTGCAGGGCAGGTGTTTAATTCAGCATTTTATCCTATTTTCTCCTCTTTTTTTCTTTTTTGCCTGAGATATTTTTCCATCTCCAAGCAGCTCAGTGCTCCACAGGCTCTCTATTCCCTTTGCTGATGGGTTCTCTCTCCATTTAAGCCATCTTTTTACTTGCTCCCCTTGACAGTAGTTCACTATGATTTTATCTTTTCTATTAGGCAGTGATTGCAGAACCTCAGAGGGTTCATTAGGAGCTTGATAATCCCTCCAGATTTATGAGCCTAAATTGCTCACTCCCATCTCCAATCCCCATTTAAATATTACTAATTTCCTTAAACATCTCTTCCATCTGCCCAGGTTTTGTCTGATGTCACCTTCCCATAATGATCCCTGCCAAAAATCCTGTTAGTTCTGCTAAGAGCTGGGCTTTTGGACTGAGTGGTAAAATAACCTGGATAAACAGATTAATACCCTGAGAGAGTGAATAGCAACAAAACTCATTTCTTTCTCACCTGCCACAGCTGCATTCCACAAGATGAATGGGTTTGAAAGGCAAATTTCACCTCCAGCAAATGCTTAATCACACCCGTGCTCAGGACTGGGGTGGGGGTGGGAGCTTCATTTTTAGAGCAGCATCCATGAGATGCTGCTCAGACAACAGAAACAACTCAAAAAAGAAGACTTTTTTTGCAGACTGTGCTGGTGATGTGAGGTGGAAATCCCTCAGTGTGTGCCCAGCCCTGCTCTGTGGGACTGGGAATGGGTTGGGGAGGGCAAGTGGGACAGGAAGAGCTGTTGGGAGCACTGGAAATGCTTCCTGGGAGTGGGAATGGCTGGGATTGGCATTGTGGGCAGATCTGGTGGGGATGGCACTGTCCCTCAGCAGCTCTGCCAGCACAGTGACACCGTGACTTGGGGCACAAAGCACAACCCCCAGGCTCCCTCCCTGCCTGACCCCTGCAGGAACTCCCTCCCTGTGCCTGTGCTGCCCATTCCAAGGGGATGAACAGCATCAGTGAAGTTTGTCTGGCTGGACTGACCCATGGATTGACACTGAGCAAGAACCCAGCCAGGAGCCTCGTGGCCTTTTCTACTCCTTGAATTTCTCCCTCTGACACTCCTTCCCCTCATCCCTTCTCCACTCTGTGCCCCAACTGCTCCCACCCCTCCATTTCCCTCCTTCCCCTGCTCCTCTCCTCTCCAGCTCCCTGCCCACGGTTTGGCTCCGTCCCTTCCCGTCTGTCTCCCACCCAAACACAAAGTGTGATTCAGCTCTCGGCTTCCCTGCCAGAAACATTAATAGAAATTAGAGAATAGGAGAATCACTCGGGCTGGGAGGCACCTCCACTTCACCCCCCAGGTTTCCATCAGCCCCACAGCAGCACTCACAGCCGGGGTTCTGCTCTCCTGGTGGCACCCCTGTGGAGGAGAAGTTCCTCTGATGTTTGTTTTGGATTTCCCCCTCTGCTGCCTCAGCCCATCACTCCTTGTTCAGCACAGCACTGAGGGGTTTAACCACACCATGATCCCATTAATGTTATTAAATTAAGGAGAGCATCCCCTGCTCTCACCATTTATGGGATCATCCTTCCTTTGTCTCAGGGCACGGGGCTGTGATGCCTTCCAGGTGCTCATCCCTGGTCTTTTCCAACACAGGGAATGGGCTCAGGGGGGTGACAACACCAGCATAACCCCAAAAAATCAGGAAAATCAGGAAAACCAGGACAAACAGGACAATCAGGATCTGCTGGACCTTCCCAAAGACCTGCACATGTCATTGCAGCAGCTCCTGTCACAATGTCCACAATTCCTGCCTTTGGATGCTGCACCAATCATTTCCCACCTCCCCAAGACCTCCCCAGCTTTGCAGGAATGATGCCTGAAGATTTTTTTTAGCTTTTTATATATTTTTCATATATTTGTAGTCTCGTAGCTTTTTAACATGGAGTTGTAGAGTTTCTAGTGATTTTCCTGCCCTTTCTCACATTTTAGAACAACAAGCCAACCCTTTCTAACACATTCTTGAAATTCTGGTTAGTCTGATTTTAACAACAGGAACTTCTAATGAGGACATCTTGTTTTTGCACCAGAATTTAAGAGACATAACAAGACACAGAACAACTCCAAGGGGCAGACTCAAGGGTTGGTTGCTGGGGCAACTGGTCTCTTGTTGGATGTACCTGTTAGATGAACTAATTAATTAACCTGATAAAAATTGCAGAAATCCGATACCATGTGTGCACAGAAAGCTTTTGTTACAGAACTGCTTTTGGAAATATTATTTTTGATATTATTTGGAAAGATTTTGCCTTTTGATTCTAGCAGCAGGTGACATCCCTCCCTCCCTCCCTCCCCCAACACACGAGGCTCTGCCCAAGGATCCCACAGGTCAGGGGGATCAGCTCCCATTAAAATGACTCCACACTCAGGCAGGAAAAGCTGGGAAAAACTCCTTACCAGATTAGTGAAGATATAGGTGTAATAGGCAGATGCCATCCCCAGTTCAGCTGCCTGTGAAGGAGAGGAAAAAAGAGATTAAACCAGAGCCTGACAATCTCCAATCTCCACTCCAGCAAGGCAGAGCCAGGGCCACATTTTGCTTTTTCAGGCTTATCTCTCCCTGCAGGAAGAGAGGGTGGGACACAGCAGCACGGTTGGACCTGGGAAATTAAAGTCTGGGGAAGCAATTTTGCAGCAGGACTGAGCCTAGCTGAGGTCTCCTGCCCACACCATCCCCGAGAAAGCACCTGCACAGAGGGAAATGACCCAGCTCCAGACCCCTGTGAGCATCCCTGCTCTCTCCACAGCATTCTGAGATGGAATTCAGGGATTCCTGCATCCATCCAAGGACAAACTCTAAGGAAACTGCCTGTGGAAAGCTTTTGAACTCCCAGCAGAAAAGGTTTTGAACCCCTGATAGGCCCCAATGGTCCACAATGGTTTGGAAAGGTGAGGTGGGTCCTGCAGCTCCAGTCCGAGAGCTCCAGAACCCCTTGGGATGAGGAATTCCATGATGTTTTAAGAGGAAAATAAGGATTTCTGCTTGTTTTGTGTGTGGATGCTGCTTTGCTCCTGTTTTGGGACATAAAAAGGGAAAAGAGCAGCTGAGAGCTCCAGGCTTGTCCTTTCCACCACAAACACCATGATGGAAAGAGAAAGGCAGGCAAAGCTCTTGGGAGTTACAGGAAAAGGACAATCAAGCCACTGGTGGCTTTCCAGTTTTATCAGTCAGATTTGGGCTCAAATCCCACAAATTAATGAGCATGGATGAGACCCAGTAACTCAGCCTGCTCTTCAGAACTGAGACAGGGCTGTGCTGGCCACAGAAATAGAAGAAAACAGGGCAAAACTGTCCAGGGATGCAGAGAGAAGGACACAGAATTTTCCATGGGGATGATCTGTTCTAGAGATCACAGAGCAGATAACTGAACCCTTTTCCCAAAATTCTCACTACACAAGGAGCTGGTTGTGGGAACAGATGCTCAGGAAAGTGGGGCATTAATCTGCAGATGCTCCTGGAAGCCTCTGTTCCACTGCCAAGCACAGCTGCTCTCAAATCAAGCTTCCAGACCCTGGCAAAGAGGTTTTCCCAGCAGTCCAGACCACACAGAGGAATGGGAGGCAAGGAGGGAAGGACCAAAGGCAGCACCTCCTGGTGTGAGTCCCTTTTTATCCCTCCCAGAAGCTGTGACAACAGAAAGTGAGGGAAGGAAAGAGAGAAAGAGGCAGCTTGGAGTGCACCTCTCCCTTTTCCTGCCTGTCTTTCAGCTGTTCCTGTGCAAACCTGAGGCCACCAGCACTGCTGTGCCCAGCCCCTTGGCTGCACACTGTCACCCTGTCCCTCGCTCAGGTGGCACAACAGACACGGCAAAGCTGTTTGCTCCAAGGAGTCCCCAAACGCAGAGGAGGCCACCTCATTTTTCACCCCCTCTCCAGCAAACCTTGGCACCAATTCCCCCTGCTCATCCCTTCCTGGGGACAGTGACAATGCCAGCTCTCCCTGTGACCCACTTTGAGGTCAGGGTGTTTGGTTTCAAGGGCAGAAATCAAGGTGAGCAGCAAAGCACTGCCTCTCCCATCCATTCACCCAGCCCTGGCAGCTGGGAGCTGGGAATCTGGGAACCATCCATGTGTCTCCAGCCCATCTGTGGAGGGTGAGGGATGAGAAACTGTGAATTCCTGCTCTCCTGGGACAGACCCAGCAAACCCACAGAGTGATTTCCTGCTGTGGGACAGGACGTGGATTCACCTGATGCTCAGCTCCACCATCCCTGGCTCCCAATAAAATATTTTCCAGCCTCCCAAGGTGCAAGAAGTTGTCAGACCAGGAGCTCTTGATTTATTACCCTCCATTCCTACAGTCCTCTAGCTGGAAGAATTGGGTTTTACTGGGAGATGCTGACAATTTCTGACATTTCTCAGGGGTGGCAGAAGGAGGCTGGAGCTGGGCAGGGAGATGTGGGTGCCTGGAGAGAGCTGCTGGGAGCCTGTGGGAAGTCACTATAGCAACAGAGGAGGGGGACAGCCCTCAGCAGCCAGGCAGCAACAGGGGGAAAAGGGGAAAAAAACACACCAAAAAAAAACCCCTGAGTAGACAACCCCAAAAATTCCCCAAACTGTCTATTTAGAAATGAAAACTGCATGTAGTGGAAAAAAAATCTTTTGAGGGGAGAGAGGAATGATAAAAACATCCCTGCTGGACGTCATCAGGGTAAATCTGACACAGGCAAGGCCTTTGGATGACACATTCTGTGACGAAACAGCCAGGACAGTGTGGAAAACCAGGGGGATCCCAGTGCTTGGATCCTGCCTCCCTTCAGGAATGTGCTTCTTGTTCCCTCCAGGATGTGGGAAACTCTGCTCCATCTGGAGCCACTGCTCAGTTTTGAAGCAGGCTATCAAAACAAGCACTAGAAACTGCAGCCAGAGACCATTTAAAAATAAACAGCATTAAAATAAAATCTCGGTTAATAAGACAATAAAAAGAAAAAGAAGGAAAAAGTTAGGCACAAAATGGGAGGGGAAAAAGGAGGCACAAGAGTCATTTCAGAGAGCTGAGCAGTCCTTCACAGCTCCTGGATGGCAACACCACCTGTGGAGAGCAAACACATCCCCTCAGAGCAATTCAACCACCACTTGCAAAGATCCAGCCCTGGAAATTCCATCAATGGCAATTCCCCTCTGGGCAGAGCCCATTCCCAGCACTGCTGTGGGAATTTTCACATTTCAATTGATGCCTCAGGTTTTAGCTTTTCTATTTTCAGATTCTGTGCTGCTTTAGTGTGTGGGTCTGGGTTCATATCAGGGGATGGTGAGCTCTCTGCACAGAGCAGGGAGACAAAACAATTCCTGCTCCAGCTGGGGACCAAGGACAAATGATCCAAATCTCAGCCCAAGCGCACAAACAGCGTGGGCTGGAGAGAGAAAAACAAGCAGGATGGGAGTGCATGGGCTAAAGCTGGAATTGGCCAATGAACTGCAATCTGCACATGGAGCAGAGCTGATCACAGGGAGAGACCCCGGGAGCGCTCGTGCATTTTGGGACCATTTTGGTTCATCTTGGGTGCAGCCCTGGCTGGGCTCTTGTGCTGCCCAAGGTGCATTCATGGAGGAGATCCTTGGAATAAATCCCTGCTTTATTCTTTAGCTCTGTCCAGCCTCTGCTCTAGGCCAGCCTGCACAGGGCATCACAATATCCCACAGGAGCTGGCTGGGGGGGGAGCAGCATCCCAAGGGACAGGGGAGGGATGCTCACTATGGATGCAAGGCAACCCCAACGTGGGAATAATGTGCTCTGACCCTAAACGATTTCAGAAGGCTGAACAATTGCTTTGTTAAGTTATACTATATTATATTATATTACACTATATTAGAACTATACTACAACTGTATCATGCTAAAAAGATACTAAAGAAAAACCCGTGACTGTCTCTGACAGTCACAACACAGCTTTGACTGTGTATTAATTGGTCAGTCAATATAAACAACCATCAGCAGAGCCCAATTAACAAATCACACTCGGTGAACAATCTCCATAACACATTCCACATGTGCCAAACAACAGGAGCAGCAAGTGAGGTAAGACTTGTTTTCTCTTTGTCTCTGAGCTTTCTCACTGCCTTCCCCAAGAGAAATCAGTGGGAAAGTTGTGCCTGCTGCTCCCTGTGAATCTCACCTTCTGCAGGATGGTGTGGGACATGGAGGCGTTGGCATGGACGATGATGGTGGCTGTCTTGTCATCTCGGATCTCCTTCAGGAGCGGGGTGGGATCGCGGCTGTCGTCCAGCATCCGCACCGACAGCGTGTCCTTGGAGATGAGGAACTGCCGCAGCAGCTTCTCCAGGTTTAAAAGGCCTTTGGAGGAAAGAGAGAAAAAGGACAGATCCCTTTGAATTTGAGGCTTGGTTCTCCCATGGAACATGGTGATCCATGGTAGGATGCATTCCTGAAGTTCTGGGTCTGGGCAATGCAAAGGAAAGGATTCAGTACTTGGTCCAGCAGGGAATGAAAAATGATGGAGTTATTATTTTTCCAGTTATTCCAGCTGTTCCCCAGAAAAAGAGAGTGTAAGAAAAGGATTTGGGGCTCAATTATGGGTCCAGCAGGGAATGAGAAATGATGGAGCTATTCCATCTGCTCCCCAGAAAAAAAAAAAAGTGGAAAGGATTTAGGACTCATTGCTTGGTCCAGCAGGGAAGGAGAAGTGATGAAGCTACTCCAGCTCTTCTTCAGGAAAAGAAAGTGTCCCCAGACTCATCCTGGGAAGAGAGAAGACCTTCAATACAAGGTCTCCATTATCTCCCTGCATGTGGGATTGTTCTGCTTACTGGAGGATTATTCCTCCCCCCCACCCTTTGCATTTCCAGCTCCCAAATTAAGTGTCCAGGAAGGTGCAGCTTTTTTGGAGCTCTTAGAGCATTCTGCTGGGTAGCTGCTCTCTTCCAAGGGGATGAGAAGCTCTGCTGAGAGCTGGAGGTCACTGCAAAAATACAACATTAAAAAATCGTGACAAAAATAAGGATGGGCACGTCAAGGGCTCCTTCCAACACAGCTGCCTTGAAGCCTAATAAGATGTCAAAACTCCTGCTGCAGATTTTGTTAGTCAAGAAAGCAGCTTTGATAGAGCCTCTCTTGTCTCCAGCTGCTGAGTTTCATCAAGAAATAACCTCCTGCCAAGTTTGATTGACCAGAGGAACCAGCAGATGGATTCATCAGCAAGACACAGACAGCATAGCCACACATCCCATCCCCTCAGGAAGACAACCCCAAAAGAGGGGGGAGACCTGAGCTGGTGAAACAGAACTATCAGCAGGATCACAGTCCAGCTGGCAGAGAGGCAAATTAACCCTCAAGTCAGAGTTTTACTCTTAACCTGACTTATTTCTGACTGCACGAATCCACTCATTCCCCAGCAGGTCAGGAGGCAGGGAAGGGTCACAGCGGGATGGGATCAGTGCTGGAGCTCTGCTCTCAAGGGCTGCCAGCGCTTCACCAGGTAACAAAGCAGTGCAGGAAAAGGGACACATCCAAGATGAGGAGCCTCTCGTTCCCAGGGAGAGGTTTAAAGCACTCTGAGTTTGCTCTGAGCTCCTGACAATGCCCTTGCCTCTCCCCTTTTCTCTGGGTGCAGGTAGGAACACAGCAAGGGGTTATAAAAACAGCTGTGCCAGGACTTTTCTGGGTCACATCAACTTCTTCTTCCTCACCAGGCAGAGGACTCACTCTGCTTACAGCACACAAGGACCTCACCTGAACACTTCTTTTGTCTTCTAACCCAGGCAAACAGTAAATTTTACCTAAGCCCTCCATTTGACCCTTGAGGATGTGGAAAGGTTTATTTTCACCTCATTCCACATCTGCAGGGGACCAGACAGGCTGCTGCAAATTACAGCCCTGACACTACCAAGTTTACTTGCAGCTCATCCCAGCAAACTCTGCAGCTCTGAAATCCTGGAAAATTTTTCTAAAGCTCATCAGGCACAGAGAGGAAGAAGTGGAACCAGCAGGAAAAAAAAATAAAAAAAAAGAATCATTTGATCTCCACCTTCAGCTCGAGGAAATTATCATTTCCAGCACATTAGATCCCACCTGTAGCCTCATCCAGCCTCCTGCTTGCAGCTGCTCTTGCTGTGTGCAGGGAAGTCTCTATTGTGCAGAGATTCCCCTTTGTTTGATGCTGAGAGGAGGTGAGACTCTTGCTGCTGCTGCCAGACTGGCACTTCAGAGGGATGTGAACCCCAGCAAAGGCTTGCAGACTCCTCCTGGCACCTTTGAAGTACCAAAGTGAGGACAGAGAGGCTGCACCAGGCACCTGCTGCTCCAACACTCCCATGGGGAGCTCTGAGAGAGGTTCAGGCTGGCCTGTGGCAAGTCCTGACCTTGATTATTTGATTTTTCCTCGTGCAAACATCCGGAGCTGGCAGGAGCAGCCCCGCTCCCGAGCTCTCAGCAGCAGAGCTGCTCCTGGGAAGGAGGAAAGGCAGGAGCTGGAGCTCTCCTGGAGTGCCAGGTCCCTGTTTAGTGCTCCTGCTGATGGAGGAGCTGCTCCTGGGAAGGAGGAAAGGCAGGAGCTGGAGCTCTCCTGGAGTGCCAGGTCCCTGTTTAGTGCTCCTGCTGATGGAGGAGCTGCAGGGCTGCTGGTAGTTCCACTCCTGGACACGGATGGTTGGGAAGAGAACATTCCCATCATCCAGCCTTGCTTTTAATCCCAACACTGTTACTTCAAGCATCTCCCTGGGTATTTGAATTAAAAATAAAAATTTTAGAAAAGGACCAAGGATGTGCACAAGGCCTTGGACCTCCATGCCCTGGTCTCCCTTCCCAAGCATTAGGTGTTATTCCCTCCACTTTGGCAATCAGAGAAGCTCCTAAAAAGTCCATACACTCCTCTATTTGCCTTTTTGGGTTAAGATTTCTGTGGAATCACACAAAACCTTCTAGAGCAGTTCCCAAACCAGCTAATTCTTGAACATCACAGAGAAACTGAGTCAGATACTCTTATTCTATCCACTGAACCGAGTCACACAAATCTCATTCTATTTGTGGCATTACATTTTACATTCCCCATGGCATTACACTTAGGCTGGCCCAAGTTCTTTGACTCTAAGGGTCATTTTCTGCTTCTGCCAAGGGAAATCACAGGCAGCTCCCCAGAGGAAGGATGTGACAGGATGAGTGTGGCAGGGTAGGGCCCAGGGGTCCCATCACACAGCCTTGCACTTAAACCAAAGCAGCTCCAGCTTGCCCCTCCTGGGATCTAAATAATAACATCCCTCAAAACAGCATTTCCTCACTGATGAGCAGGCAGCTCTTATGCTCCCCTCAGCTGCCTCAAGGGAACCTTCCAAAAGCCTGAAATGCCTCCAGTTAGTTGTTTAAGGACTGTGCTTAGGAGCAGTGCACATCCTAAGGGAAAATCAGGGTTTGTGCTCCTACATGAAGCTCAATTAAGCCTCGTCTGTGCTCTGTTACAGTCAGGGCATGTTGTGCTTCCAGCCTGGCTCTGATCAGGTCCTTGCTGAGCACAAAGAGCTGGGAGGATGAAAGGCTCCTGTCCCACTGCTTCCCTAGGTCTGGGAAGGACTCAGCACATCCTAAATATTGAGTTATCCAGCAGCACCAGAGCAAAATAAATTGGATTGCTTCAGGTAAGAGGGTTTGATCCAGCTAAATAAAAATCATATTAATCATATTAATCCCGGTGGGAGACACCTGGCCCAGGAGCAGGGCAGGGGTGCAGAGCCCTGAACCTCCTGCACGGCAGCTGAGAAAACCTAATTATCTTTGCTTCCCTTCTTGCTAAAGGTTAAGGTTAGACAATGAAAAATTCCAGCTCTGGGAGTGATGTGGGAGACCATTTGCATGATTTTAATTGCATCATTTTGAGCCAGGGCCTTTCCTGGGGTGGATGTGAGCACTGCTCACTGAGGGTGATTTACTGACCGACCTCAGCCTGCTGCCCTGGGGGCACAGAAAGCACAAAGGAGAGCTAAAAACACTCCTGTTCCTTGAGTCCCTGTGCAGGAATCTTCCATCAGCTGCTGCTGGGGAGTCTGCCCAGGGCTAACTGGGAATGGTGCTGGCCCAGTCAGACAGCAGCATTCCTGTCGCCCTGTTCTTCTAAGCCTTCTGATGTTTACATTCTTGTAATGAACTTTCTCACGCAGATTTATGTAAATAAATTATTGTTTTACATTCTTTCATGGAGGAGAAATTTGATGGACTGTTGGTTTGTCCAGTGTCATTGGAGAGGTGGCACTGTCACCCTCCAATCCACTGTCACTTTTGAAAATTGGAGTCAGAAAATAAACTTCCCTTATTTTACGTTGGAGGTTCCAGCGTGCGTGTCACTTTATTTCGTGTCCTAGAGTGACACATTCCCAAAGGTGTCCCTGCACCCAGGGGCCTTTCCAAAGCCCCTCTTCCAGGCTGCTGTGGCTGGCAAACTCCTGAGCTGCTGTGGCCACCCCAAATCTGCTGCATGGTGACCTCAGAAAGCACAGGACACACTTGGCTCTGGGATGCAGAGCCTGCTCTGCAGGGATGGAGATGGCCCTGCTGAGGGTGGAGATGGCCCTGGTGAGGGTGGAGATGGCCCTGCTGAGGGTGGAGATGGCCCTGGTGAGATGGATCTGGCCCTGGTGAAGGTGGAGATGGCCTTGGCAAGGTGGATGTGGCCCTGCAGGGATGGATATGTCTCTGACATGATGGATCTGGCTCTGATGAGATGGATCCGGCCCTGGCAAGGTGGAGATGGCCCTGGCAAGATGGAGATGGCCCTGCTGAGGTGGATCTGGGCCTGGTGAGGTGGAGATGGCCCTGCTGAGGGTGGAGATGGCTCTGCAGGGATGAATATGTCTCTGACATGATGGATCTGGCTCTTATGAGATAGATCTGGCCCTGTCAAGGTGGAGATGGCCCTGGTGAGGGTGGAGATGGCCATGCTGAGGTGGAGATCACCATGTCAAGGTGGATATGGCCCTGCTCAGGTGGACATGGCCCTGGTGAGGGTGAAGATGGCCCTGCTCAGGTGGAGATCACCATGTCAAGGTGGATATGGCTCTGCTGAGATGGATCTGGCCCTGCTCAGGTGGAGAGGGCCCTGCTGAAATGGATCTGGCCCTACTGAGGGTGGAAATGGCCCTGCTGAGGGTGAAGATGGCCCTGCTGAGGATGAAGGTCCATTGTCCAGATGCAGTCACCAGCAGACGCACGGCTGCAGAGCCAGGAGGGCGTGCACTGTGCTGTTACTCAAATCCTGCTTTTAGGCCACAAACTGCACGTGGCTTTGGGCAAGCCACATTTCAAAGTGCTCTACTTGCCTAAAAATAGGCTCCAGAAACAGGCCTACGCCTTTCTTAAATTTTTTTTTTTCTTATCCAAAGCCCCATCTGTAGAAGCAAAACGCTCTTCAGATGGTCAAACAGAAGGCAGGATAATCTCCACCCATCCCTTTCCTCCTCTGAAAAACTCCTCCATGGGGCACCGGGGTGGAGAAAGTGGAGAGGAAAAGGCTGCTGTGAGCAGAGACATGAGGAGCTGGGACCTTCTCCAGCGAGCACCAAAGAGGAGATGAGGCAGAGGGGCAGGCAAACTCAGCCTGGCAAAGACTTACATTCAGCTTTGGCACAGATGAGGCAGGCAGTGGTGCAGTTAAAGAAATTCAGGATTCCTGCCACGGCCACGCTGATGTCGGTGTTGCTGGGGTGGAGGTTGAGGGTGGTGAACCTCTGGAGCTGCAGCTTCAGGAACTCCTCTGGAGCCACTTTGAAGTGAGGAACCTGAGCGTGGGGAGGAGGAAAGAAAATATAATTAAAGAGGAAGTAGAAATAAAAACAAGTAAATCTGTGATAAAGGGCCTGTGGTGTGAAACACGCAGCAGGCAGAAAGTGGAATATCCCAATAAAATTGCAGAAGCAGCACTGGAGTCAAGAGGGGAGGGTGGGACTCGTGCAGCAGCAGAGGAAAATAATTATCACAGCAACAAAAAGCCACGGGAAGGAGTGGAGCAGGAAGAGTCTTGCTGAGCCACTCAGAGAAAGGCATCGGGGACTGTGATTACAGCACAGGAAACCTTCCCTGTGAGCTCAACCTAATTAGCTGGGGCACTAATTGTGGCTGGGCCCAGCCTTCGTTGGGGAAGGATGCTGTGCAGGGACACAGGGATCATCCAGGGCTCTGAACCCAGCCCTGCCTGCTGCATGGAGGTGCCACCAGGTAATTAATTAGCAGAGATGAAGGCAAGAACAAGATGACCCCGCGCTGGCGAGGCTGGGCAGAGGAGGAACAGCTGCAGCAGCCAGAAGCTTTGGGCATTTCTGGCCAACAGGAGGCCAGACAGGGCTGGAAGCACCAGTGCTGGGCTTGTCACGGATGCAGCAGAGCAGCAGCTGGAGCGGGATGTGCTCCACAGGGAATTTTGGGAGCGGGGAAGCCGCAGGGCTCGCTCGGAGGGAGCTCTGCTGCACATCCTGCAGACTGTAGCCACATTTCTCTTCACAGGGAAAAGCAAGGCACAATTCTTCCCAAGAATATTTCTGGGTTTCACATTCTCTGAACCTCAGAGAAAGAAAAAAACAATTCTTATCTCATTTGCTGTGCCTGTGTTGTGCCAAAGCAGAATGCAATATGGAGATTGTTTACCCAGTGATGGTGTTTTGTTTCCTTGGCCTATGAGGGCCAAGCGTGTGTGTGTGGGGACTGTCGGCTGACAGTCATGAGATTCTGGGCAGTTGGAGATGAGTTGATGTCATCCTGATTTTTTAAGTTTTTCTAAGCCTTCTGATGTTTACATTCTGGTAACGAACTTTCTCACACACTTTATATAAGTAACTTATTGTTTTGCATTCTTTTATGGAAGAAGAAAAATTTGATGGACTGTTGGTTTGTCCAGTGTCATTGGAGAGGTGGCACTGTCACCCTCCAATCCACTGTCACTTTTGGAAATCTATAAATATTAGAGTCAGAAATTAAAAGTGCCTTTCTTACCGAAAGAGCAGCGTGTCCATGTTGTGTTATTTCGTGTCCTATAGCAATAAGTTGAGTGCTTGGCAGATTCAGTTTAGATGTAATGTAATATAGTGTAATATACTATAATAAAGTAATTAATTAGCCTCCTGATAAGATGGAGTCCTCCTCATCATTCCTCCCTGCAAATATTGTAGCAGACCACGGATGGCACGGCTGGGCAGACACACAGACCAAGCCCAGACACTGCAGGCTCAGCCAGATAAAGAGAGGCAATCTTGTTTTTCTTCTGCTGGGTGAATTATTTTGGAAGAAACAGAAGTCAGAGGAAGGGAAACATCTGCCACAGCTTTGTTAGCAGCGTGTCAGGTCCTCTCTACCTCAGTTATTGGTCCTTCCGAAGCCATCAGCCCCTGCCTCCCACCTCTCCCCTCCTGGGAGAGCCTATTAGCAGCTCGTGAAGGCTGCTTTATTGACAGCAGGAGCTGTTGGTTAGCAGAGGGGAAGTTAAGGAGTAATAAGCTGCTATCTGCCTTGATTCCAGCCCGCAGCCCTCACCCAGGGAGGGAAGGGTGGATTCCCATAAGCAGAGAGACAGGGCAGCTCCTGGCAGCATCCTGATCACTGCTGGGAGGGATCCAGACCCAGCCTGGGACTCAGAGAGAGAAGGAATCCACCAGCACACCAGCTCCCAGAGCTGAGCACAGCCCTGTTCACCCCTGCCCTCATCCCCAGGAACCTTTCATTACCATCCTCTCCCCTCCAAGAACTCTGCCCCAGTGCAACTCTCCTTTCTGGACAGGGGAAAGGGATTCTTGTGTGGAAGGAATCCACACAGCACATCAGGGCTGAGCACAGCCTGTTCACCCCCTGCCTTCATGCCCAGGAACCCTCCTCTCCTGTCCAAGAGCTCTGCCCCAGTGCAATTCCCCTTTCTGAACAGGGGAAAGGGGTTCTTTGGGCATGAGAGGGGTGACACAGGGCAGGTTCATCCCCCAGAACATCAGTCCCTGCAGCTGGTGCTTGCCTGGGACACTGCTCCCTTTCCCTGAGGGGTGGCTGCAGGCACAGGGGGCTCTGCCTGGGCTCAGTGCCCCAGCTGATGCTCCTGGGATGTAAATTTACAGGTTTACATCTCATGGAGAGAACCAAACACCTCAGGAGGGCACCAGCACTCACCTCTCATTTCTGAAGGAAAAAAAATAAGTCAGGAGCCTCAGATCAGAGACTCAGAAGGAATCTGAATTTCAGAGGAAAAACACTTGCAGAGCTGCCTTTCCTGGGATGGAGCACATGTCCAGGACATTTAGCAAGAGAAAATACTACAAAACACCCCCAGGAGATCCCTCCTTCTGCAGACCCGTGCTTCAGGGCTGGAGGATCCCTTCCATCCCTTTCCCAGGAACAACAACCAGCACTCATTTGTGAATGCAAATTATTTACAGTGCTCAGTCCCAGCCTCCTCTGTTGGAAGGCTGAGCTCCAGAGAGAGCCACTAAATGGCTGAGAGATGTTATCTGCCTTTAAAGGGATGAACTATGAGAAGAGAACTCAATTTCTTCTCCAGAGTGCAGAGCCAGATCCGTGTAGGAAGGTTTGAGGCTTATAAAATATTAAATCCAGCACATAGCCTGGACACAGATAAAAAAAGGGGTTGAACTGGATGGAACAGCAGTAAACATAAAACTCCCCAAGAATGTGCACAAAGTCACAGCAGCAGATTTGGGTTTGCATCCAGCAGGGCGAGCTTTGGGCTTTGCAGCCCTCAGTCAGCGGGGACGTGGTGATGAATGTGAGGAGCAAAAAGGGGGTGCAGAGAGGAAAAGGGAGGCAGAAAGAGGCAGCAGAGGGAAAAGGAAGACATTTCAAAAGTCTGTGCATTAGGAGGAGGGGTGATCAACCACACTGTCCACTCTGACCATCACAAAGGAACTTCTCCACTTACCTCTTTCTCCCCACAGATGTTGCTGATAATGGAGCTGGAGGCTGGGCTGGAGGAAGGGCCCAGGACTCCCACCACGCCTTTGGGGAGAATCTGGCACACTGTGGGCAGCAGAGAGAGGGAACAGAGATCAGAATTCATCCCAAATTCCAGCAGACAGTGGTGCTCTCCTCAGTGAGGACACGGCCTCATCTCCTTTACACAACACCCTCTGTGCCATTTCCATCCCCAAAATCCTTCTATTCCCCCTGAAGCACTGTCACCCTGCCTCTGGCACTCTCCATCTTCCCCCAACCTTTTAAAACCCCACCTAAACTCTCCCCAAAACCCCAGAATCTTCATCTCTGACCCCCTTCTGTCCCCAGGACATAAACATGAACTAAACTTTATGGAAGATGCTACACACAGCAGTGACCTGGCTTCAAAGCATCAAATAGACTTGTAGCAATTTCTCCCCTCATCTTTGCGAAGTTCAGTGGTAAAAACAAGGATTTCATTGCTGGTTTTCATTTGTTTTGTGTTGTTTTCTTCCTGGCACTAGTTAAATCTTCTGGCTCCCTGCCACCAAGGTTAGCAGAACCATAAAAAACACCTGACAAACTGAAGAAGTTAAATCTCTTCCCAGGTTAAACTGCAAGGCTTCTTTTGGTCCTTTCAATTCACAGCACAAATCCAGCTGAATTTCACTGCCAGGAGCAGCCCAGCTGGTGTCACCTCCCTGCTGCCATCCCCATCCCCTGCATCATTCAGAACTCTTCCTTGCAGAGCAGGAAAAACCTCCTGAACAGGAGGGGAGAGCCCCTCATGCCTCAATCCCTGAGCTCCAAAAGCCTCCTGAGAGCTGCCCTGCCTCAGCATCCTCACACATTCAGCTTTTTCCCCAGACAAAGCCACATTTGCTCAACTGGAATCTTTCTGAAGGGCAGGAAGGAGGCACCAAAAGGGAGAAAAGAGGCACAAAACTTTTATGAGTTCCAGCCAGGGCAAGCTCACAACGTTTCTGTGTGTGAAAACCAAACCACTGCATCCCAAAGCTGAGATTTCAGCTCCCATCAGTATCAAACCTGCCTCTTCCCCTGGCTTGTACCTCAGAGCAGCTCTTGTGAGGGTTGTGAAGAGTTATTTGAGCTGGAGAAATTCAAATCTGAACATGGTTTTTTTGGTAGTAAAGTGAATTCATCATCAAAACTGCTGAGCTACAGATCAGAGCAGGGCTTTTAGTGACTTCAAAATCAACGTTGGAAGTGGAATAAAAGCTCACTGTGCTTGGGGTGGTTTTAGAACAGAAAGTTTGGGGTTGAGTGTGGGGTTTGGGAAGTGAACATCTACAGTTTCAAGTTTTCCCAGAGAAGCTGTGGCTGCCCCTGCATACCTGGAAGTGCCCAAGGCTTGGAGCACCCTGGAGGGTGTCCCTGCCCATGGCAGGAGGTGGAACAAGATGATCTTTAAGGTTCCTGCCAATCCAAACCATTCTGTGATCTCTGGCCTTAGACTCCTCCACAGCCTCATGACTGGAAAATGAGGCCCAAATCTCATTTAATTTGTCACTTTGGGGAATTGGTTTTGCTTCTCTTTTGAAGGAAAAACTCCTTATCCTCCCCAGTCCCCGCTGATTGCTCCAGCTTCTTACAGAAAGTGCTCATGAAATGCAAACATCTCCTCTTGGGTTTTCCTTCCTTCTCAGCTCCCTCTCCCTCCAACAACTCAATCTCCTACGGAATGAGGGATATTTTTCTGCAGCACCTTCAAAGGAATCCAGGGCTGGCTTTTCCTCCGTGCTTAAAAAATTTACAGGCACTTAAACCTCTCCAGAAGATCCTTTCAAATAAGAAGCACCAGCCTGAAAGCCTCGCCTGCTGCCTCAGCAGCACTCATCAGTCCCTCTCAGCTCTGCCATTCAGCATCCATGAGGAAGGAGCTGCTCCAAGCCCTTCCTTTTTCACAGGTCAACAGGACAAAATTCCTGGGGAAAATTTCATTGTGCCGTGCAGGGGAAAGTTTGGGGAGTGATTTTCTTCTCGTGCCTGCTAGCAGGAACAAAAAGTGGGTTAAGCAGCCATAGCAACAGGGTTGCAACAACTGGAGGAAGAAAAAGACCTGGCTTATCACTACCAGGGGGAAACATCCACAGAAATGAAGGAAAGTGAATGGAAACAAAGTGGAGGTGCCTGAGGCAAAGGTTTTGACCACATTTGGGAAGCTTCTCTTGTAATCCAAGCACATTTCCTGTTTCAGAGCGTTACCCGGTGCTGTCAGGTCTCCACAGGGAGAAAAGGCTCGACCTTGCTGCTGCCATGGCAAACACACAAGCACTTGCAGGATGTGGAAATGTTGGTCCTGTACCCAAAATCCATCCAATAATCCCAGGGACTCTAACTACGGATAATTACAGACCCCCTGCCACTCCAATCCCTTCGTACTCCAACACCTGGGCACCACAAAAGCTGTGGGCTGTGCAGGGCCCTCTGTGAGTGCTGCAGGCTCCAGCAGCTCTGAGTTCCTGCCCCAATTTTGATGTTGTTTAGAATTCAGGGTCTCAAGAGTGCTGGAATTGAAGTGGCATCACTTTAAGAACCTCTTTACCACTGACCATCCTGGATCAGGTGTGTGTTCAGGGCACAGGGACCCTCCTTTTGTACTGCAGGGCAGTGTCCAACCATTTCCATGAGTGCATTTGGGAATTAAGCCCAGGTCTGGGCACTTGGGACACAGCAAGATATTTTTTAAAGGAAGGCAGAACTGCCAACTTATTTTTGAACATGAAAAAGCACAACAAAGGAGGAGCTCTTGGTGATAAATGTATGCACATCCCCTCAGACATGGCCAGAGTGTCTTTCACTTCCTGAGATCCCAGGAAAACATTTCCATGAATCCTGCCCTGTTCAAAGCAGGGCTGAAAGGTCCCTCCAGAGAGAGGATCCACCCTTGGGGCAGAATCATCTCATTCAGAGCACACAGATACCTGAGCAGGGTTTCAAACAGAATGCATGGAAGATTCCTGCTTATAATTCAAAATAAACCAGTAGGGTTTCAAACAGAACACACAGAAGATTCCTGGTTATAATTCAAAATAAACCAGCAGGGAAACAGTGGAAACACCTCAGGAGCTCCCTGATTGCAAAACACAGCCGAGATCTCCAGAGACAGGGGCTGGTCACGGGATTCTCAGAGAGAAAACACCAAGTCCATAAAGAAAAGGGGTTCCAGAGATGCTCCTGGAGCATCCCTTGTGCTTCCTGACAGGAAGCTGCCACCAGAGAGGTCTGGAGAGGCTGGGGATGCCCTGGAAGTGTCCAAGGCCAGCTTGGACAGGGCTTGGAGCAAGCTGGGATAGTGGAAAATGTCCCTGCTCATGGCAAGGCATGGAACAAAATGATCCTTAAGGTCCCTTCCAACCCCAACCATTCCATAATTCCCTGATAACCAGAGCAGGCTGAAATCCCCCAAAACAGTGGGACAGGTAAAAAACAACACATTGGAGCCAACACCACAGAAAGGACCCTTTGGAAGGGCACTTTGAAATATCCACGGTGTGGATAAATCAAAATCTCCAATTCTCCAGCTGCTGCCTGACCTGCCCCGGATTTTCTATTCTTATTTTTGAGACTCTTGAAAGGTGAAGAAGGGAAAGGGGAAAGGGGAAAGGGGAAAGGGGAAAGGGGCCCAAAATAACAACAGCAAAACTCTTTTACCTACTCAGCTGTGATTGAATTTGAATTTTGGGAGCAAATACAAGAGAAAAGAGAAAAAGTGCAGGTTTTGGAAAGAAAGGAATTCAGATGGAGAGCTGGATCCAGGCTGGAAGTGGCAGCAGCAGTTCCAGAACCCAGATCAAATTCCAGAAGAGTTTCCAGCCTCCCTGTGGGATTCAGGAAACCAGCAAAATGTGCTCATTTTGGGAGACTGGTTACTTTAACTGGATTCACAACAAAGAGCAGCTTAAAAGGCTGAGGAGGCCAGAGGGGACAGGGTGACAAGCAGGGAAATCTGTCCTGCCAAGACATCAAAAGGAACAAGGTGGTTTAGATAAAGACATGATTAAACAAGTCGTTTTGGAGCTGCACAAAAGGAGCTGGAACATCAAACACAAAGAGAGAACAGGTTTCCCTTGAAACAGCAAAAAAAAACCAAAGGCTCTGCTCACAACTTCGCATTGAAACCTCCTTAAAATCACACAGGAACAGCCAAAGTTTGTGTTCATTCATATCTAAGGCTGGAATAACAAACCAGGCATGAATGTGATGGATTGACTTGGATTTTACCTGCTGGAGCAGCTCAGATTTTGGGGCTCTCTTACATTAAAACACCTGAGCCAGTCAGAAGGGAAAATGGGAGAAAACCGGCTCCAGGAAAAAAAAAAATATAAAATATAAAAAATAAAATAAAATAAAATAAAATAAAATAAAATAAAATAAAATAGCCCTTACTCCCCAAAATTCTTCCTTTTCCTGTATATGGAGTATGTGGTGTAATCCCAGCACACCCAGATCTGTCAGCTAAGCATGGAGCTGTGATATTTAAGAGTGAATCAAAGAGTGTGAAATGTGAGAACAGTATTAAACAGCTGTAAACAGCTTTGCAGTCACAGGTTAAAACATCTCAACAGTTTTTATTAATATTGTGTGTCATAACAAAAACCAGCAACGTATTGAAGCATTTGAAAGCCATGAAAGCCTTGAAATTTAAGTTCGGGGATCTGATTTTCCTCTGCCACCAGGATAAATCAAGAATAACATCAGTGACATTAATAGCAGAGCCATACAGAATCCAGATTATTCCTTTTCTAAGAAAAGCTTCCAGACATTTTTTCCCTCTGAAGAAAAGGCAAATAACACACTGCAAAATTCACCAAAATCAAGTCAATTTGCTGCAATTTCTACTCTAAAAATCTAAGTAAAGAAAACAAAGAAAATCACCCCAAGGTGAAAACTGAAAATGGGAGATGCCTCTTCCTCACTTGCCCTGTTTCCAATTTCTCCCCAAACACAATGTTTGCTGAAAACAACAATTTCTTGCACAGTACTTAATTCTCAGCCAATTAACATTCCTCTGCTGGAGAAACCTTCCAGGAGAAGAATCCCTGAGCAGTGTCACAGGCTGAAAATAAGGCAGAAATCCCTCTGGTGATCCTTACAGCAGCTCTGGGGTCACTGCAATCAAGTCTGTTCCCCAAACAGAGCTACAGGCCAGGAATGCTGCTGCAAGCAGGATATTTATGAGGAAGGAACAAAAATTGGGCTAAAAATGCCATTTTTGGATGCCCAGAGAAGCTGTGGCTGCCCCTGGACCCCTGGAAGTGTCCAAGGACAGCTTGGGGTAGAGCTGGATGAGCTTGAAGTCTCTCCCAAGCCATTCCAGTCCGGGATTCTGGAATTCCATGGCAATTCCCATCCTTTCTGTAAGGTCTGGTCAGCTAAATTAGATCTTAATTGATCTGGTCAGAAAAATTGGATCCTAATTGGTCTGGCCACATAAATTGGATCTGCCCTAATGCTGTGCCAAGTTAGGGGACAAGAGTGGACAAAAGAGATGGGGAAGACCAGGAAAATGTTTAAAAATGGAGGGATCCAAAGCAGTGAAGTGCAGGTCCCTGAGCTGGGCTCAGTCTGGGCTGCCTCACGGGTGACAGGCTCTATAAATAGAGCCCAGGTTCTTGCCGAGATCTCTTTATTAACTGCACATTCTATAAATAGAGCAAACGCTGGTGCAGGAAATGAAGGAGCGATGTGCTGATCCCACAGCCCCACGGAGCTGCTCTGCCAGCTCACCTGGAGATCCCTGAGCACTGCTGGGCAGAAAAGCCACCAAAACTCCAGGAAAAACAGGCCTGCCACAAAGCACAACACCCTGCCACACTTTTTGGGGATAGCCTGCAGATCACACAGTCATGGAATGCAGAACCATTAGGAAACTAGTGTAAAATCTCTATTTTTTCAAATGATTCCTCCAGCTTTCTCGAGCCAACTGGTAATAAAAAATTACAGCCCTCCCTTGAACTCTAAAGGTCAGCTTAAAAACGATTCTAAAAGGAGGATTTCCTATTACAAAGGGTTTTCCCTCTTACAGGAAAAAAACTACCAGAGACCTTTAGGGTTCCTTTCAAACTGTGGGACAGTGACCATCAATTTCTTTTTTATTTACCAGCACAGAGCTGGCATATTGGGCATCCAGAGGAACAACCCTAATAAAGAACAGCTTCATCCAGGGATTTGAAAGTGACATGGGAAATCTGCTGCTCTTTGGAAATTAGCTCTTCTTCATCCTCATGATTTCAAACATCACTTGAGAAACTTCACTTGGTGTAAATAAATCTGCTGCCAATCTCAAGCTCCAGGAAGAGCTGTTATGTTTGCTGACACACAGGATTCTACAGAGTTTTAAAAACAACTTAATTGCACCCAACTTGCCCGAGAGTCTCTTGTTTGCTCACCATTAAGCTCTTGACAAAGGATCAGCATTACCCCTGTTTATTGACAGGCAGATTAAAGGAAATTATTCGTCCCAAACCACTGAGTGGTGGCAAAGCTTACTGGGGGCAGGGATCCTCTCAGTCCATGCCTGAGCCTGCACCAGCACATTTCATTCACCTTAAATGAAAACTGCTCTGTGCAAGGAGCAGAGATGGGTTTTTTCTCTCTGTTCCCCTTTGACTGCCACAAAATCACAAGTTCAGAGTGCCAGATGGCTCCTGGGAGGAGAGCTGGGCTCTCTGGTGATGCCTCAGGTTTTAGCTTTCATATTTTTCAGATTCTGAGCTGCTTTAGTGGGTGGGTCTGGGCTTCACATCAGGAGATGGTGAGCTCTCTGCACAGAGCAGGGAGACAAAACAATTCCTGCTCCAGCTGGGCACCAAGGACAAATGATCCAAATCTCAGCCCAAGAGCACAAACAGCGTGGGCTGGAGAGAGAAAAACAAGCAGGATGGGAGTGCATGGGCTAAAGCTGGAATTGGCCAATGAACTGCAATCTGCACATGGAGCAGAGCTGATCACAGGGAGAGACCCCGGGAGCGCTCGTGCATTTTGGGACCATTTTGGTTCATCTTGGGTGCAGCCCTGGCTGGGCTCTTGTGCTGCCCAAGGTGCATCCATGGAGGAGATCCTTTTAATAAATCCCTGCTTTATTCTTTAACTCCTCCAGCCTCTGCTCTAGCTCAGCCTTCCCAAGGCATCGCTGGGGTGGTACTCACTGGTCTCTGCTGTCTCGTACTCGCTGTCCCGCAGCAGCTCGAAGATGTCCACCTCCACCCTGGCCTTGCCCGCCCGCTCGGGCGCGCGGTTGATGCGGTTCTTGGCCAGGGTGATGGAGAGCCTCTCCCCTCTGCTGCACTCCATGGGGTCATCCAGGATGGCAGCTGTGGGGGAGAAAGGTGTAGACACGGGTTAGGTTTGGGATCTCCACTCCCCTCCCTATCCCCATGATGCCTCAAGGTTTAACTTTCATATTTTCCATATTTTGTACTGCATTTATAACTCTGAACTCCGTACAAAGTGTCAGCAGCTCTCCTCACAGCTCAGTCACACAGAACAATCCTTTTCCAGCCCAGAACCAAGGACACCGCTGCAGCTTCAGCCCAGAAAGTGCAAACAACAGGGAATGGAGGAGAGCAATCTGGGAGGATGGGACTGCATCACCTGGAGCTGGAATTGGACAATGAACCCAATATGGAAATGGACCAAAACTTATAAAAGTGTGAGAACTCGTGACCCACCATCCATCTTGGGTGTAGCCTTGGCCAGGCTCCTGTACTGCCCAAGGTGTGTCCTTTGAAACCCTTTTAATAAATCCCTGCTTTATTCCTTTCACTCTGCCCAGCCTCTGTTCCAGGTAGCCTCTCCAGGCATCACCCACACTCCCTGATCCCTGCAGGAGCTCTGTTTGTGCTCCTGTCACCACCAGAGCTGGCACATCCCCCTTCCCACACGTGGCCTTTCCCGCTGCTTCTCCCACTCCCCAGGTCCTGCCAGACAGGTGGGTGGTGAAATCTCTGCAGAGAAATCTCTGTTTTACCTGCTGGAATGCCACAGCACAGCCACCCACGCTGCCAGGCTCCCAGCACCCACTGCCACACAGGCTGGCTGCTCCCAGAGAGGCACATCCAGCTGCCCAACCCTAAAAACCCACATCCAGGCTCTGCTTCACACCCTAACAAAGGCAGAATGTCCCCAAAAACCCCGGGATGGTTTCTTTGTGGGAGCATTGATAGGGTGCTGAGGAGCTGGAATATTTCAGGAAGAACGTGGGCAGCCCTGGGTGGGGAGGGACAAATATTTTTCAAACAGAAGGCACTTGGCTCTTGAACTCAGCTCCTGGGGCTGCCCACTCAGATCTGTGGCAGGCAGAGGGAGGTGGGGAGGGGTATCACCTTTGTTTTCTGGAGGGAAGGCAAAAAGGATTCAGGGGTGGAGCATTCAGGGCAGAATTTCATGAGGAGCTGGCACCTCAGTGGGTTTATCCTTGCTAACAGGAGGTGCCCCCCAGAACTCAGCTTTTCCACTTCATCTGGGGGAAATCAGCACTGCTGTTTGTATTAAAAAAACACCAATTCTTATCTTCCCTCCCCAAAATATCCCTCCACAGGGAGGAGAAGCTGTGAGCACTGCTCAGGTGCTGGGTCAGGTGCTGGGGAGCAGAGCAGGGATTAGTGGGGTTCTGCTGGTTCATGGCAGGGAAAAGGGAACTCCCTGGAGCAGCCAGAGTGCCTTGCTGGAGCTTTGGAACTTGTCCTTAAGGAAGGGAAAGGAAGGGAAAGGAAGGGAAAGGAAGGGAAAGGAAGGGAAAGGAAGGGAAAGGAAGGGAAAGGAAGGGAAAGGAAGGAAAAGGAAGGAAAAGGAAGGAAAAGGAAGGAAAAGGAAGGAAAAGGAAGGAAAAGGAAGGAAATTCCTCATGCTGCAGCAGGGTTGGGCACTTTTTTTTGGGTTTTTTTTTTGTTTTGTTTTTGGGGGTTTTTTGTGGGGAAAAGCATAAATGAGCTGGGAAGTGAAATAAAGCCCATCAGGGAGATATGCTGAGTCCTAAGAGCAAGGCACAAAGGACACAGAGATTTGGAAGGCAGAGCTGGCTGGGAGCAGAGCAGCACAGGGATGCTGAGCTGGAGGTGGGACTCAGGGACTCACAGAGGGATCTGGGCTGTGCCTCAAGGTCCTCATTGCTGCCATCACCCTTCACTGCCACCACAGAGCCCCCAACACAGCCCAGACCCCTCTGGCTGGAGCCCAGGCTCCTTTTCTTTGGTTTTCCTGTCCCTAAGGCTTTAGCCCAGCCCCAAAACTCAAAGCACTGCCTGATTTCAAGCCCCACCTCTCAGGGCTCTTTTTCCAGCCTTGCCCTGCTCATCCCAGGGGGATTTTTTCTCTCCTGGCACAACTGCAGAGCCTGTCCATGTCCCAGCCCTGCCCTAACCCCAGCAGTGCAAGCCCAAAGCTGGTCCACACCAGCCTGATTTACTGCATATCCTGAAAATACTCAACAATTCCTTCTTTTCCTAACTTTTCCCAGTTTTATGAGTTCAATTGAGTTTATTTTAATCTCATTATGCCACAAAAAGGTTTGTGCTTTCCTCCAAAGCCAGGAGCAGGAGTTTTAGGATATTAATATGGCTGATGACTTCTTTTAATTAGAACAAGGCTGGGAGAACAATTTGCCACAAACTTCACTTTTCCAGGAGAGAAGCAGAGGAGAAAGTTCTTGTAGAAACTTTTCCTGCAGCCCTGCTCCCAGGGAAGGGTAAATCCATGTGCGGAGCCTGATGAACATCACCAAATGCAGCTCCTGCTCAGCTGCTGACTCTGTGAAATTAAAGATCAGCAGTGGGGGAGTGGATGTCAGCAGTCTCAGATTCATTAGTTTCTAATTTAAAGCTTCAAAATCACTAAATTGGGGAATGTTTTCAAGTATTTTCCTAATTGGCAGCTTTCAAACAAAATCCACTTCCACTAATGCACAGTTAAGTGATTTTTAAGTATAAAAATAGTCAAAACCAAAGCATTTTGAATAGTTTCCTCAAGCCAGCTAAGCAAAAAAAGTTTGCACAGAGCTTTTTTAAATTTCTGTTCAGGATGGGATTTTCTAGTCTTATTTTTGAGAATCTTGAAAACTTCCCTGAAGGTGCAGAAGGAAAGAAAAGGAAAGGGAAAGGAACCCAAAATAACAACAGCAAAACTCTTTTACCTACTCAGCTGTGATTGAATTTGAATTTTGGGAGCAAATACAAGAGAAAAGAGAAAAAGTGCAGGTTTTGGAAAGAAAGGAATTCAGATGGAGAGCTGGATCCAGGCTGGAAGTGGCAGCAGCAGTTCCAGAACCCAGATCAAATTCCAGAAGAGTTTCCAGCCTCCCTGTGGGATTCAGGAAACCAGCAAAATGTGCTCATTTTGGGGGACTGGTTATGTTAACTAAATATTAAACCAAACCCCAGGACTAGGGAGGTAATGAGGCTGAACTAATCTTTATTTATTAAAGCTGGAGGATGAAAAAAGGTCACTTAATGTTTAAAAAAGGTTGGTTTTAAAGCTTCATGGCTCGGGACACTGTGCCAAAGCTCATCTAACAGTGGCATCATTAAGTATGAACGAAAATCTTTATAGAAATTCCCTTTCATCTCCTCCTGTCTATTAAACAGGGGAAGATGCATCAAGTAAATCTTTAATCCTGAAGACTTACAGCAAAGTCTTTGAACTTTGTTGCCCTCAAAAATCACTTCTATCTTCCCCAACGTGATAAATGTCAGGGGTCTAGACTGCTTCTCCATAAATGATGAATGAGAAAAATATTGCAGAGGGAGCCAGGAGCACCTGGACCTGCAGTGCCTGGCTCAGGGCTGCTCAGGATTTCCCAGGCACTGAGTGAAGCCACCAGGGCTGAGCTTTTCTCAGGAAGAACATCCCTTCCCATGGGATGTTCCAATTCTGACAGGAAAAACATCCCTTGTACCATAATAATTAGCTTTTTATTCCATTTACTCAGATTTCCCACACAATTAACACAAAATCCGTGCTCCAGAAGCACCAAACCAGAGTTTATCCCTTTGGAGTAGTTGGGTAATAATCAATCAAGGTTCAAGCAACAAGTGACTTCCACTGCAAATCTCCATCAGACACATTTCAAAGGCAACACTCAAAGTTAATGATTTAACAGCAAGAAGCTGGAAAAACAAAGGTATAATTGGGAGCCAGAGAAATGCAAGGGGATGGAACGACACTTTCTGAGAAAAACAGATTTTAGTGACTGTCCTGCAGGGATTTTTCAGGCCTCAGGGATGGGGGTGAGGAGGAATTGGTGCTCTCTGCTGAGGCAGGAGCTGGGAAAAGAGGAACTGGAGCTCTCTGCTGAGCCAGGAGCTATACAAGGAACAGGAACTGGTGCTCTCTGCTGAGGGAGGAGCTGGGAAAGGAGGAATTGGTGCTCTTTGCTGAGGCAGGAGCTGGGAAAGGAGGAATTTGTGCTCTCCAGTGAAGCAGGAGCTGGGAAAGGAGGAATTGGTGCTCTCCAGTGAGGCAGGAGCTGGGAAAGGAGGAATTGGTGCTCTCCGGTGAGGCAGGAGCTGGGAAAGGAGGAATTTGTGCTCTTTGCTGAGGCAGGAGCTGGGAAAGGAGGAATTGGTGCTCTCCAGTGAGGCAGGAGCTGGGAAAGGAGGAACTGGAGCTCTCTGCTGGGGCAGGAGCTGCACAAGGAGCTCCCTGTGGCATCCCCAAGCCCACCTGGGATGGGGCCATGTGGCTGCAGCCCTTCCAGCCCTGAGCACAGCCAGCTGTGGCAGCAGCAGATGCTCGACCCCTTCTGCCTCTTCCCTCCAGGGGAGGAAGGCCATCCATTTCTCACCCCACACAGCTCAGCTGTGCCTCTCTGTGCCAAAGCAGTGAGGCAGGCAGGGCTGTCACTGGTGTGCTCCTGAGCTGGGTGAGACACAGCCACCCTCTGACTCAGTGCCCAGCCAGCTCAGCCAGCTCTGAAATTCACTCCTCAGCAGCCCCAGCTGGCTCCAAGCGGGGCTGAGGAGCAGAAAGGCTCCATCCTGCATCCCCCAGGGCCGTGTGGCTCCTGGAGCGCTGCCTGCCCCAGCCAGACTCCCAGCATATGCACTCTGACAGGCTGAGCCCGCTGTAGCCAGCTCCAGCAGCGCTCCCCAGCCCGTGATTCATCCCAAATCTAATGAAGTCACATTTTTATAACAATAACAGGGAACAGATGCCACTGCGAGGATTACACACAGCCACAACAAACTGTGTGCAGCTGACCTTTCCTCGTTCAAGGCTTTTCTTTTTTTTTTTAATTTACATTTTCTCAGATTTTTTTTATACCTTTGAAATGGAAAGTCATACTCAGAAATGCGATTTCCATCTCAAGGCATCTCTTGAAAATGTGGATTTAACACAGCACTGGCTTGGTAAACAAGGTATTTCACTGTTCATAACCTGTCCCTCCAAGTAAAAAATACATAAAGGTACCTGTAATATTTCCTAAATGTCCCAAGTGACAGGTTAAGATCACACCTACAACCTCTTCTGATTTATGCTGTAAACACAGCCACAGGATCAGTGAGCTTGGAAAAGACCTCTGGGATTATTAAATCCAACCTGTGCCCAGAGCACTGAGGGCCACCAGTCCAGTCCATCCCTGGACACCTCCAGGGCTGGGGACTCCAAACCTCCCTGGGCAGCCCCTTCCAATATTTCACAACCTTTCCATGGGGAAATTCCTGCTGATTCCACCCTGAGGTCCCCTGGCCCAGCCTGAGGCTGTTTCCTCTCCTCCTGTCCCTGTTCCTGGGATCAGATCCCAAATCCCCCCCGGCTGTCCCCTCCTGTCAGGAGTTGTGCAGAGCCACAAGGTCCCCCCTGAGCCTCCTTTTCTCCAGGCTGAGCCCCTTTCCAGCTCCATCAGCCTCTCCAGCCCCTCCACGTCCCTCATTCCATGAGGAGCCCAGAACTGGACACAGAATTCCAGGTGGCTCCTGCTGGCCACTCCATTCCCCAGTCCCCAAACTCTCAATGCCCCCTTGATCAAACTCAGAGCTGCAATCCCAGTCCAACCCAGTCCAGCTGCCCAGAAGATCCAGTACCTGCCAGTGGAGCCGACCAGTCCTTCCTCTGCAAACCAGGAAACCCAAAAGAATTCCAGGAAAACATTTCATTCTTCAAACACTCGTGTCCTGCTGAGGAACATCAGGAGATGCCCTGGGGATCTCCACATCTCCCCCTCCTCCTGAACTCCAAACCACCTCCAAACCCACAAGGCTGCAGGGTCGGGTGATTAAAAATTGTTGCCAAAATTGCCTTTTTTTTGTGCTTTTCTGCTCTGCTGAATAAGGTATCAACCCTCCAGGCTGTCAGTACAGTAAAGGAGAAGAAATTTGCACAGTTCCTCATTACAGGGCTGTCAAGTGGAGCTCCAGTGGAGAAACAGGTGGGATTGTATTTCCATTATAATCTCTGAAGTGCTGCTTAAAAATAAAATAAAAAGGCGTCAACACTCTATTACTCTGCGAGGAAAGAGCACCTCATCAAGGAAAAAAGATGATCTGAAAACATAAAATCTCCTTCACAAAGAGGCTTGATAATGTTTGTCTGGTCAGGGTAGCAGAGTGTTTATTGCTCTTGGCCAGAACTGGAAATCTGCATTTAAATGGAGCTTCCCTCTCATTCCTGCTATCCTGAGAGAGCAAATTCAGGGGAGATGTGATAAAAACAGCTGAGGGCTTTAGTTCCTGCTGCTTGAAACACAATCTCTCTTTTATCTTCTTTAATAACTGCTTTGTGTACATAAAATCAGAATTACACTCCCCAAGACTTGGAGTTTGCAGAAAAATTGAGCAGGAAGGTGGTGATGTGTCCATCATGCTGGGATGCAAAACCTCAGTGGGACCATCCCTGGATCCCAGCAAACATCATCCCTCTGGGGCAGGCAGGTAAAAATCCTCCAGGCTCCTCATCTCACCTGATTTTGGGAACATAAATCCCACTGTGAGGCAGCAGCAAACACCCTGAGCACAAAGAGAGGAGCAAAAAGGCACAAAAAGATAAGAAAAGGGTCTGAAATAAGAAAATGCCATCCAGAGCTGGCTCACAGGGGCTGAACCCACCCTCTGGTACCAAAGCAGGGCAGGAAATTGATTTTAAACGGAAACTCCTGTGAGTTTTCACAGCCAGACTTGAGGCACTGCAGCTGTAGAGAAAATCCTGAGCTGGGGATTTAAATATTGGGATTGTGACCAGTTAGGGCCCTGAAAAACCTGCCAAGAGAATTCCCAAAACCAAGGAGAGAAAAGCAGGGAGAAGGAGGAATGGGGGATTGAAATTTCCCGAGGTGTAAGGTCAGGGAATGGGATTTGGCTCTGAAAGGAAGGGACAGGCTGGAACACCAGGGGCTCTCCTGCGTGTCTCCAAACCCCTAAAACCATGGAATCCCAGGCACCAGGAGCTTGTTTCTGCACAGGTCAATGTGGTGTGGTGGGAAGGCATTTTTTGTTTTCCCTGAAACTTTGCTCCCAGCAGCAGCTCCCCACAGCACTGCCCTGTAATCCAGATTTTCAGCACCTCTGCAAAGCCCCATCTGTCAAACTGGACCAGAGCTTGCCAAAAATCCAAGCTCCTGCATGGCCACCCACATCCCCTAAATGCCTAAATCTTATTTTCTTAGGAATGCAGCCCAAAACCGCTGACCCGAGCTGGGAAGATAATTTTTCTGCCTGTCTTTTGCTTCCATAATGTCAAGCTGAGTTTACAAAGGAGGTTTTTCTGCCCATTTTTGTGGTCTCAGGTGACTGGCAGCAGCTGTGGTTTTGTAGGAAGAGAGCACTGGGAAGCCCTGGTGGGGCCAATAAACTTGGCAAGACCAAGAAATGAGCAACAACTTAATTAAGTCAGTGGAGAGTATAAATATAAGAAAAATAACCACACAAACCCCAAGTGCCACTACCAGGCAAGCAAAATGAATGAGGAAGGAAGAAACAATGGGTAAAATTCTGAGTTAAAAAAACAACAACAACAAAAAAAGGCCAACAAACAAATGGGAAAGTCCAGTAGGATTTATGGCTCTGATGATGGATTTGAGAGATAGTAATAAATAATGGAGCTGTGGGATTTGGGGCTGGAGAGCTGGCAAGAAAAGACCCAGACCCCACAAAATACCCTCAATAAATGTGTTTTGTAGCCACAACCTCACAAAATCCTAGACCTCCATCCCCAGAGCTTCAGTGGCCATTCCAGCACACACAAAGATCTGCAGAATGTTGGGATTTTCTGACTGCCAGGGATTGAAGGAGAGAAGCATTCCCAAACCTGGCACTGCCTTGCAGGGGAAACCATTTCCTGAACCTCCTTCTGGCCACAGGCTGGAAAAGACCTCAAAGATCATCAAGCCACCACCATGGTCACTAAACCCTGCCCTCAAGTGCCACAGCCACACATTTTGTGAACACTTTCAGGGATGGTGACTCCACCACCATCCTGGACAGCCTGGGACAGTGCTTGGCAGCCTCTCCACGGAGAATTTTTCCTAATTTCTAATCCAGACCTCCCCTGGCACAACTTGAGGCCATTTCCTCTGATCCTGGTGAGGATGAGACAGCAGGCTACAGGATGTAAGGAATTGGGGGTCCCTCTAGAGCTTCTGAATTTCCATTAAGTGGGGCTTTAATGACCATTTTCCTCTGAACCCTTCTGGATATCTCAGCATTTAAAGATTGCATTTGCTCTTCTTCCAGCACCTCCCCGTTTCAGGGAGGTCACAGCTCTGGCTGATCCCTCCTAGGCTGGCAGGGGATGCACACCTCAGCCCAAAGGATGCAGAAGGGAAATTCCAGGTCCTGGCTTCGCCCACCCAGTGATTAATCCACACACAGAGACAGAAAACAGCCTCGGATGTACCCCCAATATCAAGGTGAGGAGGGGGAACACGTTGTAGAGGGATCTGGGGGTTTGTTTGCATTAATATGGAGAATTTAGAGAGATTTTGCACCACTTGTATTCCTGCTCCAGATCACTGGCCACTGCTGCTGTGACAAATCTCCAAAAGATGGACCCAGGGACAAGGACCGACCATGCAGGATGTAGATATGGCAATTGCTATAAAGATATAAGCCAGACAAATGATAGGTGGAATGATTTTCATTCTCTCATGATGGATGAAGAGTGAAGAGATAAAGTGACTCCTCAAGGTTTTCCAGGACTACGTGGCAAATAAATAGGTTTAATGTGCCAGGAGGCTTCAGGAAGCCTTGTTTAGAGACTCAGCCTTTCTGCCACCAAAACCTGACAATTCTGCCTCAATCCTCAGGCATTTGAGGCCACCACAAAGTCAGCACTACAAACAGATCTTTCTGGGAGATGGGAATCCCTGGAGGCAGGAATGTGTGTAAAGATCAATGGGTCAGTGCCACGTGGCTGAGCGTGGATGGAAGAGCCAAGCTGTGTTTGGGAGCCTTTGGGTTGGAAAGGACCTCAGAGATCATCAAATTCCAACTCCTTGCCATGGGCAGGGAGAAGTTCCATGAGCAGGGACACCTTCCATGGGCAAGGAGAAATTCCATGGGCAGGAAAACCTTCCATGGGCAGGGAGAAGTTCCATGGGCAAGAACACCTTCCATGGGGCAGGGACACCTCCCCCTAAACCTGTCTGCACCAACAGAAAAGCTGCAAAGATGAATAAAATTGGGGAAAGGTCACATTGGAAACCTCACCTCTCTTGAAGAGGATCCAGATGTCTTAAAGCACACAAAAGAGTTTGATCCAGGTATAAAACAACACTTGAGCCTTCCCCTGAGCTTCCCTGACAGAACAAACACCTTTTGCTGCTGAGTCATGCTGGAATGAGATGCTGAAGAGCTGCCACACCAGATGTGGAAGCCCTTCAGATCCAATACTGATCAATCTGCACAGCCTCGATTCATTTCTTTTTTGCCACTCAGCCTTCAGCTGATGCAATGGGTTGCTTTAATGCCTTCCTGCCTTCCCTCGTTAGTATGCTCTGCCCACTGCAATCCTTCTCCCCTGATGGCTTCTTCCCTGACTTCTGGATGGGAGAGAGAAACAGCAATTTGCTTTCCCCTGCACTCTGACATGGTTTTCCCTGCCTTTCTATCCATCTTAGCAGCACACTGCTAATTCATCTAATCCCAGGGTACTTTTTCTGGTCGTTTAGACCAAAAAAAGAAAAAAAAAGCAGCTCCACTTTGTTTTTTTAGATGGCTTTTTGAGAGAAGGATCTGCAGAGCCCTGAGTGAGTGAAGTGATGCACAGCAACATCCTCGCTCGGAGCAATTTATATCAGCATCCTCTGGAGACCACCCCTGAGCAGGGGGGGTGTCAAACATTGCCTGGAGAATCCCTGGCACAACAGAAAAAACAACCACAAAATCCTTAAAAAGTTACTCCAAGTTTTCCCAGAGAATCTCTGAGGTTTCTAGTGCAAGGCTCTCCAGTGTGGGTAAAGAAGAACCTTTGGGCAAACAGCTTTTGCTTTCAGCTTGGGAGCTCATTACAGATTCTCCTGCATCTGGAAAAGTTTTAAAAACACCACACAGAAACTGGAGAGGGCAAGTGAAGAGCAAGAAAGGAACAGAGAAAAAGCAAGGCTACAGAAAAGGCTCAGCTGCAGAGAGTAAATTAAAGCAGACACAAAAACTCTTAGTGAACAAGGCTGAACAAACAGAAGGAAAAGCTGTTCCAGGCTCCTGGGATGTCAGGAATGATGGAAGAGCTGGTGGGACTGGGGAGGAATCAGCACCAGCCCTGGGTGAGGATTGAGATGTTCCAGACCCAGCCAGGCTTGTAGAGCAGAGGGAGTGGAGTGAATTACATCCCCTGCAGTCTGCTCCGAAGCTTCTTCAAGGGGATACTGAATTAGTGACATTAATGCAGCAAGGAACTGGATCAGGCTCCCAGTGATAAGCTTAATTAAACAACAGAGTTATCCATAGGCCGGGGTTTATGTTATAAATAAGCAACATTTATACTGATTAATTGAAGTCATGGTTCAGATCATTAAATCCTCCTCCTTCCAACCATCTTAATGAGGATACCTGAAGAGCTGAATGCAGCAGTGATGTTTGACACTTGCAAGCCTCAGCACACTCTTAGGGGAGGGCAGGGGGACAGGGGGCCTTGCCAAGGCTCCTTCCCACTGGCTGGCACTGCAGAGGGTGGTCCTGGAATTTCTGCTGGGGGTTTCTGGGGTTCTGCTGAGGGCTCACTCTCGCTGCTGTCACGTGAGGAGTCAGGGCTGGCAGCCTCAGGCAGCACCACGTTCCCAGTACTTCTCCAAGTCTGTAAAAGACTTCTTAACACAGCAATGAAAACATCTTGGAGACAGCCAGCCGTGTCAGCTGCCCTCACAAATCCAATTCTTTTTCATTATCCCAGCCAGAAAGAGCCAGCCTGGAGGAACAGGGCTGCTTTATCATCCTCCCCTGCCTCTTCCCACGTGAGAAATGTCCTGGGCCACGTCTGGGACAGCAAACCGTGACCCCATCATCAAATCCCCAACCCTGTCACCCACTTCTGGCCACCCCTCTCAGCTCATCCCATGCTCACAACAACACCCTGCAGAGTTAAAGGGGAAAACCCTTCTGAAAGGCTTCACTCCATGAGATTGGAGGTTTAGAGATGATAAAATTCCCACTCCAGCTCCACTCTGAGCCGGGATCAATTAAGGATCATCTCTAACACTTATTCTAATTGGAATTATGAAAGCAGAGCAGACCCTTTGTCCCTTCCTTTTCAGCTTTCTGCTCCTTCCTCCTAGAGCCTGAGAGGTTTTATGCAGCTCTAATATTTCAGAGAGTGGCCTTGGTGCTCTGAAGTGAAAAGCCAGCTTGGGAGACCATGGCTTGCTCCAGCTCATCCATCACATCTGCTCCCAAACCCAGTGGTTATTAAAAATTAGAGCTGGTCAAATTATTGTTATATTTTGACACATGGAGAATATTATTATCATCCTTCCCTGCTACCCCCAATCCCTGCTCATGAATCATTCATGAGTCTCTCCTGATTCCTGCAGAAAAGCTGAGCTCCTGCTTTGTGCAAGACAGATTTCGTGCCCAAGGAGCAGAGACACGGTGGAGGGAGGCCCTGGAGGGAGCCAAGACGAGGCCCCAGGTCTCTAATGAGCCCATCAAATGGTCCCAACAAATTCTGCAAGGCTGATTTCCAGCCCCCCTTCATCTCCTTCAGCCTTTTCACCTTTTTCTTAACACAATCCTAGCAGATTGGGAACTGACTAATGGCGACAATAATAAAATAAACTTCATTTTGGATCAGTTGCAGGACTGGGGCTATTTCCTCCATCTCTTCACCATCACAGAAAGTGTCTTTTAAATGGATAACAACGATTGTGAGGGGCCAGTTATTACCTTGAAACCTCGCATTTTGATATATCCAAAGCTGTTCTCTTATATAAATAACAGTTATTACTGTAAAGTGATTTTCCCCTTTCTCCACTTCCAAAGAGTTCCTGCAGGAGATGGTAGAGAAAATGGGTTCCATTAATGCCTCACTTAGGCCCTGTTGCTTTCATACTTTAACTCCCATCATTAATCTCCTCATGTGTCTTTAAACAAATGTCATTCACTCATTCCACAGCTCTCTGGCAGCAATTCTTCCCCTTCCTTTCCCCCCAATCCCCTTTTCCAGTTAAACAGGAGCTCTTCCTCCCCTGACTCATCAGAGTTGTGCTCCTGCCAGGCAGGGAAAAGCAGTTTGGTCAGGCAGTTTCTTGCTAATTACAAGGAAAAACAGGAGATCCCAGGATGAGGGGAGACAATGAAACCCTCGAGGATGACTTTGCTGAAGGGACAATTCCAACCTAACCTTGGAGTGAGAGTCCCCTCCACTTGGGCAGGTTCTCAGCACGGGGCAAATATTGCCTGTGGCACTCAGCAGCCTCTGAGCATCCCACAAACGCAACTGCTCTGTAAAAGGTGTCACTTTTGTGTGATCTGGTGATAAACGAGGCTGGTCCTGCTCGTGACAGGCACGTCACAACTGCAACTCCCGGCGCTTTGCTCAGGACTCTGAACCAGCTCCATCTCTGAGCAGACAGAGAGGAGCTGTCACCTCCTTTTGGTGGGGACAAGGGGCAGAAAACACAGCCCAATCCTGGAATTTAGTGGAATTTAGACACCAATTGTCACTATACGACACGAAATAACATGACGTGGACATGCTGCTCTTTCGAGGTAAAAAAGGCACTTTTAATTTCTGACTCCAACATTTATAGATTTCCAAAAGTGACAGTGGATTGGAGGGTGACAGTGCCACCTCTCCAATGACACTGGACAAACCAACAGTCCATCAAATTTCTCCTCCTCCATGACAGAATGCAAAACAATGAGTTATTTACATAAAGTGCGTGAGAAAGTTCGTTACAACAATGTAAACATCAGAGGGCTTAAAAAAACTTTAAAAATCAGGGCAAGAACCAATCCTGCCCCTGAGGGGGTAAAATCCCACCTTTTTCAAGGACTCCATCCCTCTCCTCGATGGAGCAGCACCCAGCACCAGCATTCCTGTGAGTCCTGCTCCCACTGCCAAGGCCACAGTGTCCCCCAGCCAGGGGGACACGCTGACCTTCCAGCAAAGGCAATGCCCCTCCCATTTTCCAGGCTAATTTAGCTAATTAAGGCTAATTATGCATTAGTATCCACAGGACCACAGTTCCAGGGAGCAAGGCTGCATTTTGGGGAGATGATGTCAGCCCCCTCCACACCTGCTCAGGGGATCTTTCCCCCACACATCCTCAAAAGACGAGGGTCCCTCCCCAAAAAAACTCATTTTTGTGAGGTTTAACAGCAAGGCCATGCCAGGACTGTGAGCTGGAGATGAATAACCTTCACTTCAGAGCCACTGATTTTCCCCTGCCACCTCTGGGAGCAGGAACAGCAAAGATTAATACTTGGAGTGACCTCGTGTAACTCCTGGACATCTGGACTCTTCTGCTGCGCCCTGCTCCCCCAGGAGCGCTGCCATTCCCTCTGCCCTTGCTCTGCCACAGCCTCTCATTCATTATCATCTGTCAAGTCCAATTAACAAGTGCAGTGACATCAGGGGACACCATTCCTGCAGTCTCTGTGAGTGCCACTTGACAGGAGCCTCCACCCTTGAGAAGAGGGGGTAAAGTCCCCAAAAATTTGTAATTTCTCCCCTCATGATGCTCCCCTGGCAGCCCAGAGCGCTCACTTGGACTCTCCCACCTTTTGGAAATGCCCATCCCTGCTCCTAAAACCCAATTTATCTCCCCTTTCCCAACCATTTTACTGGATAAAAGGATTTTGGGCCAACAATTTGGTGGCTTGCAGGTGCTTCCTCTGAGCTGTTTTCCTCCCCTCCAAACCCAATGTGCCTTTCACCAAAAGTGCCTGGCTGTGTTTTCCTGATTAACCAGTTAATGAGGAGTCTGAAAATCAACAGGAAACGAGGCCAACATCCCTCCTGTTTGAAACAAGAGAAAGCACAGGGAAGAAATCCAAAATATTCCCCTGAAGAGTGGCAAAAGCTCAAGTGGAAGAGGCAAAGGAAAATTATCTTAGGAAATACCAACCACCCTATGTATCCTTAATATCATGAAGCTCCTTAATGATAAGGAATATTCATGAATAAAAGCCTGAGGTTATGTGGGAATAGCTTCAAAACCATCTGGTTCTGATCCTGTCTCTGCTGCAAGAGGTCACTTTTGGCCACTTCTTTAAGGGCATAACTTTGCTGCAAGGTTGTGGGTTTTCTTTTTCTGTTGTTGTTTCTGTTTGCTTGCTGGAAAAAAAGGTCATCTAAAGGAAAAAAAATTTAAAAAGACAGGCTGGGATAATTTTTTGGCAGAGAAGCCCTAACAACGTCTTCTAGGTCAAAAGTGGCGTTTCTCAAAAAATTTAAATTTCTTGAGCACAGCAAACAGATTTTCAAGGCATGGAGAGGGTTTTCATTACACTGGAAGTCTCTGAATGCAGGATTTTTTCTGTAGAACATCATGAGCCAAGTGGTGATGAGTGAGATGCTACTGAAGTCCAAAAACAAAGGCTATTAATCACTTGGCCATGATTTTATTTCTCATATAACCACATCTGATACATGTTTGTGTGTATATGTATAAATAAAACATGAAAAGACAACCTTTGTTTAAAATTAAATAAATTAAAGAGTTCAGCACCACCAAGAGCAGCAAAATTCTGTCCCTTTGCTCAGCAGAAGCTTCTCCATTTCCTTTCTGGGGCAGGAACTTGTGATTCCCATAATCCAAGAGCTCCCACAGCTCTTCCTTTCCCAGAACCCCACAATTTCCTCCCCTCCAACATTTATTAAACCCCACCACATCCCCAGACTGAGAAGCTTGGCAGTGCCCAGAGAGCCTCAATTAAATCAATTAGCATCTCCATCCACCGCTAATGTCGGAGACGTAGGAGAGGCTTTATCCTCCAAATAGAAACTCAGTTTGTGTGTCCAGATGGTCACTGGAGGCGCTGGAATTGCCACTCTCTGGCTGGGTTTGGGCCCGTTTGGATGGCACCAGCCCTGTTTGTCAGCTTGGAGAGGAGCCTGTGCCATCTGGGCGAGGGCAGCTTCATTGTCTGCCTGGCAGGCACGGGGTAAACACAGCTCCCCCACCCACTCCACTGCCATTTATTAAATGTTGAGTCTGGGAGAGGCAGGAGAGGGCTGGCAGCTGAGTTTGGGCTGAGCAAACAGCAATTTTTGAGGGAAGATGCTCTGGTATTTTATTTGCCGGGTCCCCAGGCGAAGGGAGGAATGATGGATCTGACTCCATGTTCTTAGAAGGCAAATTTATTATTTTAAGATACTATATTATATTAAAGAATACTATACTAAACTACACTAAAGAGTACAGAAAGGATACTTACAGAAGGCTAAAAAGATAATAATGAAAACTCGTGACTCTCTTCAGAGTCCTGACACAGCCTGGCCCTGATTGGCCAAAGAGTCAAAACAACTCACATGAAACCAATGAAACAATCACCTGTGGGTAAACAATCTCCAAACACATTCCAAAGCAGCAAAACACAGGAGAAGCAATGAGATAAAATTGTTTTCCTTTTTCTCTGAGGCTTCTCAGCTTCCCAGGAGAGAAATCCTGGGCAAAGGGATTTTTCCAGAAAATACGACTGTGACACCCTGGTGTTGGGATTTGAAATGCAGAAAACTACCAGGAATTTGGGGCTGTAAACTGAAGAATTAAAGCTCAGAATTCTAATTTATTTCATTCCAATTTATTTCATTCTGAGCTGTAAGTTTAGAATTAAATACAGGATTCGATTTGAGACTTTGGAAAAAGCTCCCAAACTTAGGTACTAAAAGCCAGAATGTAGATTTATAGTTTAAAGCAGAGTTAAGCTAAGTAAAGTTTAGAGTTTAAGATAGTTAAGACAGAGTTTTAAGTCAAGATATAGAAAAAATAGAAGTAGTTACAAAGGTAAACAAGGAGTTCAGAGTACAGTACTGTAGGTTTGTGTGCCATAACATGATTAGCTAAGAAAGCTTACACTGTAACATAAGATGAAATATTTAAGAATTAAGTAAAAAACATAAATAACTGTGTTAGCAGTGTTTTAGTCAAACCCCCAAAAAACCCACAAAAAAAAAAACAAAAACCCACCACAAAAATAAAAACACCAAAACCCAAAAAAACCCCACAAAAACAAACCAAAAAAATCACCAAAAAAACCCCCAAAAAAACACACACACAAAAAAAAACCAACAAAAAAACCAAACCAAACAAAAAAAAAAACCACAAGGAAAATAAACCAAAAAACCCACAAGAAAAACAAACAAACAAACAAACAAACCCAAACCCCCACCAAAACCACCAAAAATAAAAGAAAACACTTTGCGAGACACGGAGCCCTGGTGTAGTTGTGCTAAAAGCAAAAGGAGTTACAGAAGTGATGCTGGAAAATCGGATTTTTCCCTCTCTGCTGCCACAACATCGCCCCAGTTCAGTTTCCTGGCTGATGGTACCAGATGGGAAAGCGCCTGCCAGGGGCGTGCAGGGCTCTGCTGAGCTCAGGTACATAAAGCGATTTATTGTTCTTTTCTTTCTCTTGCGCTCAGCGCTTCTGACGAGGTCAACAGGCAGGGAGCTGAGAATGCCGGGCTTCGGATCAGGTTTCACACATCACAGGGGAAACAGGCGAATGGAAAAAGCTCAGGGAGCAGTAAGTGAGAAATTAAATATATGTGCTTTTTCTCACCTCCAGCCCCGTGCCTTTATTTTATTGAAAACTGTCACATTAATGTGGTTTTCAAGGAAATGCATAAAGCTCTCCTGTATTTGCCAGCGCTGTGCTCTGATGGTTTTTGCAGTGATAAAATGAATTTTCTGGCGCTGGTGGGGATGGGATGGGGATGCCTGAGGGCCACAGAGGGCTCGCCCTTGGGAAAAGGGATTTTCCCAGGGCTCTGGGTGGGTCAGGAACCCAGGGAGGAGAATTTTTGGAAGGTGAGCAAAGGAATCAACCCCAAACCAGCTGCAGCCAGTGGCAGGAGGAGAGGAAACTGCACCTCAGGAGGCTCAGGTTGGACATCAGGAGGAATTTCTTTTGTTAAACATTGGAAGGGGCTGCCCAAGCAGGTGGTTTGGAGTCCCAGAGGGATGGCTGGATGTGACAAGGTGGGGATGGGTCACAGGTTGGACTCGAAGGTCTGGGAGGGCTTTTCCAGACTCGATGATTCTGGAATTCTGGCATCCATCTGAGGTCCTGCCTTGCTTTTCCTGTCTCATGCAGCAGCAGCTGCCTGAGGTGTTTCTGCAGGAGCTGAGAGCTGCAGCTTTCCCTCTCACAGAGACCCCACAGAGCTCCCCTGTCACTGCCGTATTTTCTGGAAAAATCTCTTTGCTGAGGATTTTCTCCTGGGAAGCTGAGAAGCCTCAGTTTCTCCTGTGTTTTGCTGCTTTGGAATGTGGTCTGGAGATTGTTTATCCAGCATGTGAATTGTTTTTATTTAATGACCAATCACAGCAGCTGTGTCAGACTCTGAGCAGTCAATCACCAGTTTTCATTATCATTCTTTTTAAGCCTTCTGATGTATCCTTTTTCTTTATTCTTTAATATAGTTTCAGTATACCATTCTATAATATCATATCATATCATATCATATCATATCATATCATATATCATATCATATCATACTAAATCAGCCTTCTGAGAACAGGGAGTCAGATTCATCTCTTCCCTCATCCTGGGGACCCTCACAAAGACCACACTCCCTCATGTCCCTGTGAGATTTCCCCTCTCACAGAGACCCCACAGAGCTCCCTCATGTCCCTGTCACCTCCCAGCTGCTCCAGGGACACCCCTGGAACCCTCCACAGCTCCCTCCCATCCCCACTCTTTGTATTTCACATTAAATCAATCAATGCCAACTTGAATCCCAGCCTTTAAAGTTTCCGGGCTCGTTCACTCTTAGGATTTCCCTTTCCCAAAAAAAGCTTATTTAACCTGACGTTCCTAATTCCTCCTGCCTTGGGAGGCACAGCCAGGGATTTGCACAGCTCTGGCATGGCTCTCCAGAGATCTGTGTGCAGGGAAAGCCAAAAACCCCTCTGCTCTACCTGGAGAGGCTGAGGGATGTGGGATTTCACCTCTCTCCTCCGTTCCCTGACCCCTCTCCAGCAGCTGAAGCTCCCACATCATGGGAGAGGCAGGGATATCACTTAATTTAGAGCCTGCCAGCTTAGCCCAGGCCTAGAGAAGCCTCTGGAAGGCTTTGGAGGAGGCTTAGCCCTCCCTGCAGCTAATCCAGCAGCCACACACAGCCTTGGGGAGCTGGTGGGAGCTTCCTTGGTGCTTTTCCTGACCAAAATCCTACAGCCAGGGCTGGGCGTGTGTCCAGATGTTATGGAAACCCCAGCGGAAGAAGAAAAACCCAAACACAACCAACCTGCCTGCTCCTCCAGAGGCTTCCCCTGGCTTTGTTTGGTTTTCCCTTCTCCTGGCTCATTCTGGTGTCTGCTGCTGTTTCTGTGACCCCAGAGCTGAGGGCAGGACCCTCCTCCATCAGCAGGGACGGAAATGGTTTCCCCTCCGAGCAGCAGCAATGCCAGCAATCTCATTTCCTGAGTGTCTTTTAGTCTTGAATATATATTGCTCACTTAAAGAGACCAAAAAAAAAAAAAAAATCACATGTCCTACAAAGCTTCAGCTTCAGTTGTCCATCAGGGACAGGTGGAAGTTTGTGAGGCACAAAAACAGGACAAAGTGCTGGAGTTTGGTTATAAAAGGGCAAAAATCTTCCCAATTTATCATGAAAATGCCTCAGGATGACTGGGCTGGTGGACAGTGTTCCTGCCCATGGTGGAGGGGGGAATGGGGTGAGCTTTAAGGTCTTTTCCAACCCAAACCAATCTGGGATTTTGTGAGTGGTGCAGAAATCTCAGCCTCCCCCAGGAGCCAGCAGAGCCCTGCTTGCAACAGGTGGGTTTGATAAGGTTAATTTAAAAATATGAAAACACACGGGCAGAAGGGAAAAAAGAGAGAATGCTGCTTTTCTTCTGCCCGTGTTATCTCACCAAAGAGATCCCGATAACAGCAAACACGAGGAGCACAAATATAGATTTGTTATTACCATTATTTGCTGCAGGGCCAAGGGGAGGCTGTGGAAATGCACCTCCTTTCATACACAGCTAAGCAGAGCTTCCTTCTGTATTGATTTCTGGAGCAGGACTCCCATTGACAAATGTAATTAGGCTAACAGTGATGAAAGGAAAATACTTTCCCTTATAGGTGTAATTATGGACACTGCTCTGTGCTTGACCCAGGCCAGATCTCTCTGAATCACAACCAGGCACTGCACAGTGCTGATCCTGGGACTCCTGAATGCCATATCCATAAGGAACACTCCAAAAAGGACATTTTTTCCCATTTTAAACAACTCCATTGCAACGAGGTTATTGGGCAGACCCAATAACCCCACTGCAATGGAATTATTTAAAATGGGAAATTGGGTTTGCCCATGGTTGTCCAGTGGGAGTTCAACCAGCACCTCAGAGCTGGGTTAAAATGAGAAAATATTAATTAAAAGAAAGGTTTTGGGGGTGAGGTGCTGGAAGAGCTCTGAGAACAGCTGGGGAAGGTGTGCACAGGCTGCCTGTCTCCCTGACTGACAGCAACTCTGGGCAGCTCAGCACAGAGCAGCACGACAGGCTGGATGTCCCCGTGGCTCCAGGTGCCAGCTCGCCTCGTCCTCAGCCTGGGCAAACCCCCAGCACAAACCAGAGTGACCCCGGGGCACTGCCAGCACAAACCAGAGTGACCCAGGGGCACTGCCAGCACAAACCAGAGTGACCCTGGGGCACTGCCAGCACAGCCAGATGCCAGCACCATGTCCCCAGGGTGTCACCTCCCTGTGCCCTACGCAGGGGCACTGCCAGGCCAGGGAACAGGAGAGCAGCACACACCAGAGCCGTTGCTCCCTGCCTGCATTATTTCACATTTTGAATTTCCTCAGTGCTCAGCTGCTCCTCCACCTGCTCCAGAGCTGGCACAAACCCCCCCTGAGTGCCCTCCCTGCTCCCTGCCCTGCTGTGGGCACAGAAGTGAGGATGCAGGGAGATTCCAGCCCTCCTCACTGAATTCCTGCCCCTCCACCTCACCCAGCAGGGTGAGGGCATCCCCTTAGCATCGTCCCCTGAGCGATGGCACTTTGGAGATGCCACCACCCATCCCTGCCTCTCCTGCCTCCTCCTGAGCTGCTGCCCTTGGGAATGGCCCCAGCAGCACCCAGGGGCTGCCAGGAGCCCCTCAGGTGCTGAGATGAGGAGGGGGAGGAGGAAGGGCAGCAAGGGGGATGCTCATGGGGTGGTGTCCCCCAGGATCCCATGGAAAAATGGATTAAACCCAGTGGTCAGCACTAAGGGCACAAGTACTCACAGGATCCCATAGAAAATATGGATTAAACCCATCAGTCAGAACTAAGAGTGTAACAGCTCTCAGGATCCTGTGGGAAACATGGATTAAGCCCTTTGGTCAGCTCTAAGGGTACAAGAACTCACAGGATCCCATGGAAAATATGGATTAAACCCATCAGTCAGAACTAAGGGTACAAAAACTCAGAGGATCCAGTGGAAAACGTGGATTAAACCCATTGATCAGCACTGAGGGAATAAGAACTCACGGGATCCCATGGAAAACATGGATTAAACCCATCAATCAGCACTAAGGGTGTAACAACTGTCAGGATCCTGTGGGAAACATGGATTAAGCCCTTTGGTCAGCTCTAAGGATACAAGAACTCACAGGATCCCATGGAAAATATGGATTAAACCCATTGATCAGGTCTAAGGGCATAAGAACTCCCAGCAACCTGTAGAAAACATGGATTAAAGCCATCAGTCTGCACTAAGGGCATAAGAACTCACAGGATCCCATAGAAAATATGGATTAAACCCATTGATCAGGTCTAAGGGCATAAGAACTCCCAGCAACCTGTAGAAAACATGGATTAAAGCCATCAGTCTGCACTAAGGGCATAAGAACTCACAGGATCCCATAGAAAATATGGATTAAAGCCATTGATAAGCCTGAAGGATGGCACAGGAGCTGCTGTTCCCAGTCACTCCTGGCCTCCCCTGCAGTCTGTGCACCCTGCAGGGACCACAGGACTCTGTAAAGGAGGGGAATTTCCCCTGGGCACACACCAGTGGGGCACAGGTTATGGAAAAGGAGCAGTAGGAAAAGCAAAATCTGCAGACCTGACAGCCACATCCCTCCTTCATGCCCCACTTCTCAGCCAGACCTCATTTCTCATTTAATGGCTTTTTTGTAAAAGCCTTTTCTGTTTAGTTTCCAGCTCTTTTCACACCAACTTTATGATCCCTTCAGCAAAGCTCTGCACCAGGTTCTGTTCTGCAATAACCAAGACAAATGTCATTACAATAATTCAGGCTCCTGGCACGGCCATCCTTAATGCTCCTGGTTTTACTGGGAGTGTGCAACAGCCACACTGTGGATTTTTAAAATCCTTTCCTGACTTTTATCCCTGACAGGGAAAGGCAGGAAAACCAGACAGTTTTCTCAACATTCTCCTTTTTCCTCAGTTTTACGTTGATCGATCTCAAAATGCCCCCCAGAGAGTTTCTGGCCTCTTGATTTTAATTTTTTCATTGATTCCCTCAGTTTACAAAGTTCTACTCTTGGGCCACAAAAAAAAAACAAAACCAAAAAAACAACTTCAAAAAGTCAAAATCCCCTGCAATTTCTGTGCTCAAATTTCTTGCTCAGTGGCATCACCATCAACCTTATAGGAGGAAAAAATTTCCTTGGAAGTATCTGAGGCCAGGTTGGATGAGGCTTGGAGTGACCTGGGATAGTGGAAGATGTCCCTGGACTAAACCATGTCCCCAAGGGCTACATCCACACATTTTTTGAACACTTCCAGAGTTGGTGACTCCACCACTTCCCTGGGCAGCCTGTCCCAATGCTTTCCAGAAATTTCTCCTAATATCTGATCAATTGTTGGGGTATCCATAGCTGAGCTCCAAAGAGAAAAATCTGAGGAAGATTAAACTCCTGGAAAAACAAACTAAAGCCCAAATCCTTTTATCCAGCTAACACTGAGTACACAGAAAGGTGACACCAGAGCTCTCAGGGGAGCCTGGAAATGTCACTGGCTCTGAGGACAGAGGGTTCTGTGCACACCACTCCAAGTCAGAACGAGCAGCTCAAGCCCTGAGCTCTACCCCAGCTGACTCCAGCAGGGCTGGTTCATTTTGATGCCTCCCAATTTGACATTTAGAGCCTCTGTTTGTCTCCCTGCCTGCACCTCCCAGCAAATGAGGCCATCCACGTGCCACCAACAGCAGCAATTTGCCAGCAGAGCCCGGGCAGGGGGAGCTGGGCTTGTAAAAACCCCTCGTTAAACCAGCACAGCATCTGTTCCTGGCTGGAATGCACTTGCAGGAGATTCACAGCCCTCTCCCTGCAGCTCCACGCTGCTCAGCTCCCATCAGGGTGCTCACAACAGCTCCATCCATCTCCCAGCCACGCCACCTGGAAGAAATTATGGCAGCAGGTCTTGGTGCATTGAAAGGAGCATTAGCCAAACTCTTGGCTCCATAATTTTCCTCCCCTTTTAAGCTGTCTGGTCCCAGAGCAGGCAGTGAGGTTTATGCTGTGTAGGAGGAGGTGGCTCTGTGTCTCTCTGTGCACAGGTGACCTCCAGGTTTTTCTGCCAGCATCACAAGGAATGAGAAAAAAACCCCAAATCAGGTAAAACCTGCAGCCTGTTGGACCCTTCATTCCCTCACCACCACCCAAAAATACCCTTCAGAATCCCTTCAAGGAACTGCTGCAGCAATCTCAATAATTACCTTGAAAGTTCTGCTGCCATAAATCACGTTAAGACAAACTCTGCTCAAGTGTTGTAACCAGAAGAGATGATGGGGGCCTTGTACAATGGCAAATGACCAGAGAGGAGTGAATTAAGAACATAAATATAAGTGATGAGGGCCATTTCCTCACTGTGCCATCCAATTCTGGAAAACACTTGTCTTTTCTCATCAGAGCTAAATTGGAGCTCCAAGAGCTGCAGGAGTGTGTGTGGAGATGGGCAGGAAGCTGCCAGGGGCCAGCAGCAGAGGACAGGGCTCTGTGGGGAAGGACTAATTAGAGCTTGAACCAAAAAACTCCTCCAACCAAAAAAGAAAACCAGGCAAATAATCCTTGATTTCAAATTTGCTCTCATCACCCAGTGATTAAGGTGTGTTTGTCCCAATGGCATTAAAAAAGAAACTCAATATAATTCACTGACAATGAGAGCAAATTTGAAATCAAGATTTTGTTTGCCTGATTTTCTTTTTTTTTTCTTCCTAATATTTAAGTTTCAAATTCCCAGCATGCTTTCCCTTGCTGTTGCATACATTAAGAGGAGATTTTAAACCCCAAGCAGTGCTTCAGTTTATTGTCCTTTTCCCTCTGCAGCCATTGGTTGGGTTTTGTTTCCTTTTACATTAATTATTCCTGGTTTTGCTGGTCACAGCTCCATGCTTCTGCTCCACTGGAGCTTCCCAAGACACCTGGTGGGATTTCCATCGCCCAGGTGGGTTTGCATAAATAGTTCATCATCTTATTTTGCAGCAGGGGCTGGAATTCTCCATCCAACCTCACATTCTCACACCAGAATCAGTTTCTAGACCTGCTTGTTCAAAGAGGAGTTTTCCAGACTGGCAGGGTGGCCCAAAATCTCTTTTTTCCCCTGTATTTTCCATGTCCCAGTGCTCCTCCCTAAATAATGAGGTGCAATACAGCCAAAAGATCACCTAAAAATCATATAAAACACCAAAATTCAGATGTTTGCCATTCCCACACCTCAGGAAGGCAAATCCAATATAAATTACAGCACAAAAGGTGACTTGACGTGTTATAAACGCTCTCACTTTGAATTCAGTCAATAATATTTTGCATTACTAAAATATGAATTTACAACCATTTCTCATCCAAAAGCTGTTTAAGCAGTAAACACCAGGCTTGTTAGTGATTCCCAGTTTGCACTGGGATTATTTAGTGTTTCCTGGACTGATTTTCCCTCCTTGCCCAGCTCCTGGAGTTATGGGATGCCTGCCCTGTTAGCCCAAAAATTTCAGGTATTTGCACCAGGAAGTGGCAGGTTTTAAACAGGTATGATTTGTAAGCTACAACCACGTGCCATGAGGATTTTCAAATAAATAAATAAAGTGATTTATGCTGCAGAGAGGCTTCACAGAGAGATCTGAGCACCCACAGCTCCAGCCACACAGAGAGGAAATTATCATCCTCCCAGAGCATCCCTGTCCCCACCCTGGATAATTCATAACAACTTAAAATACCTGACTGCTCTTACCCCAAAAACCTCAGGCATTTGCAGCAGGAAGTGGCAGGTTTCAAACAGGTGTGATGTGTAAATTATCACCCCATGTCGTGAAGATTTTCAAATAAAAAATTAAAGTGATTTATGCTGCAAGAGAGGCTCCACAGAGAGATCTGAACACCCACAGCTCCAGACACAGCGGGGAAAATCTCATCCCGGCAGAGCATCCCTGTCCCCACCCTGGACAGCTCATAACAACCTGCCTAAAACACCTGAGTGGTTTTTGAAGGTGAGTTCTCAGCTCTCCAGGAACTTGTAGAACAAATCCCTGAGCAGGGCAGATGCACTGGGGTGGAATGAGGAAACACAAGGCACAGATGGCAGCGGCTGGGGAAGCTCTGCCCGTGTGGCAGGTCACTGTCACCTTCCAGAAGGGGTTTGATCACGGCTAGGGAGGTTTTTTCCTGCTGGGCAAACAGTCAGGAACGTGGAGTTCTGGGTGGAAATGCAGATATTGAAATGCAGCCCCAGCCTCTGGCCCGTGTTCCCGAGCTGGCTGTGACAGGAGTTTGCCAGAGCGAACAGCAGTGCCCTCGAAATGAAGTTTGTAACTCGCTCTTGTTTATCTGTGTCTCTATTGCTGCTATTAATATTTAATGTCTCTGGAGGAAAGGTTCCTCTCCAGCAGAACGAGCCCTGCTGCAGCATTAATCAGAGCCTGAGGGTTCCCGTGGCACATTCCTGACCTGGGGAAAGGGAGCAGCCTCTGGGAATGCTGCCTGTCCTCCCCCTGTGTCCTGCCAGCTCTGAGCCCTTGGTATCAGCCCCACCATGGCGTGGAGCACCACTGGGAGGACAAAGGAGCATTCCCAGTCTGGAATTTCAGGCACAGCTGTGACCTGAACCTCAGGGTTCACACCCAGAGCTGTGTCCTCAACACCACACTGCCCTCTTGATCCTGAGCAGAGGAACCCAGGGAGAAATGAGGGAGAAAAAAGTGACTCTGGAAGCCACAAGAACCTTTGTAGGAGCTCTGCATGGCAGCTCATTAGGACCTGGCTGGGCTTTGCTCTGCTCCCATTAAAGATCCCCTTTCTCCTGCCCCCATCCACACCTTAATGGACAAACCCCTCAAAGAGCCAGGTCAGGAGCTGGTGTTTGATGGCTCCCCCTTTTCCCCAGTCCTAAGCACCCTGGGAATCACTAACTGGCTCAAATCACCACAGCTCTGCACTTTGATTTAACCCCTGGAAAAGGCATTGCTGGAGAAGGGCACAGGAAGATGGTGAGGTGGGTAAAGGCAGCCAGGGAATGGGATCATTAGTTCACACAAACATGCTCTCCCAGACAGCCTCAAATCCCAGCCTACAGACTAGAACAAAGCCAGCCCAGCACAAAAGGGTTTTTCTACCTTGCCCTGGCTGCCCAGCATCCATGAAGGAAATGAAATAATCCCAGGGAAGCAGCATCCACTGCTTGGAAAAGCTGCTGTGGCTGCCACCACGCACAGACAAAGAACTCCAAGGAAACCCTGCAAAAGCAGCCTCACACCGAGCAGCAAATGAGCTCCTGTTTCTGCAGCACAAAAAGTGGGATTGATGTTATAATCCCATGGGATTGCATGCACAGGGATGTGGAAGTTTCCCTTCAGCTCCATGGGCAGAGGTGATTTTTGCTCTGTGGAATAACGATTTTTCAGTCCAGCCTTTCTTGTTGATACTCAATTAAGTGAAATGCAGTTTGAAAAATTATTTTCTTTCCTTAAAGTACCTGTAACAACCCTCCTCCACCACACACACACACACTCCTTTTTCAATCTCAGCTGCCAAATCTTAGCCCTGCACTTCAGGGCCAATTCCTCCTTTATTTACTGAAAGCTCACTCTAAATCTTTTAAATACCAGAAATGCCAGTCCTCCAAACAATTACTCTGGCCACAACATTAATCAGTTCCATTTTCCATTAGTGCTACTCATTTGATGGCACTTCATCTTTGCTTTAGTAAGATCTGGGCTGTGCCTTTCCTCTCCTGTCCTTCCTGGTGCTTTTCTACCCACAAGATTCCAGGTTTCATCTCTGGACAGAGGACATCAGACACTGCATTTCCTTCCCACATTTCTTCTCCTGGCCAAAGGGACATCAGGCATTGCATTTCCCTCACAGATTTCACCTCCTGGCCAAAAAGGACATCAGAAACTGCATTTCCTTCTCTTTCTGACCACCAGGAAAAACCAATCCATGCATGGCTCCATCCAGGAGATTCCAGCACAAACACCAATCCATTTCATAGTTCCTTCCAGAATACCAAGAGTGCAGAGGGGACTTGGGGTTTTTTTTAAGCTGCAAATCTTTTAATTCACATCCCAGAGGCAGTGGGAAGTCCCTGTGAAACATTTAACAACCAACACTGAGATTAGAGCCAGGAGGTAAAGAACCCAGATGGAAGCTGGGTGTCAGCTCCCTCTGGAAGAGACCAGGAGCAAGTTCTGGATTTCTTATCATTATTGATAGCAAGGAGAGGAAACTCAGAATCCTGGTTCCAGGGGGTTGAGCACTGGGGTTACCCCAAGACAGCACCCAAAATCTGAAGCCTCAAAGAGAGGATCAGATTAGGTTTGTCTGCACACACCAACTCAAGAGCTCCCAGCAGAACTCCAATTTTCCACGAACAGGACGTGATTTGGGATGCCCTGAAGACACGAGCCTGTAGCCAGCAGCCACCTTCACTGCTGGGCTCACCCTGAGCCCCTCCCAGCACCACACAGCCCATCCTCCCCCAGCTGGAACCCGCAGGCTCTGCCCCAGCCCAAGCAGCCGCCTTTCCACATTCAAGCACTTTCATCCAAGGTTTTTTTTTCCCCTTCCCTCATAAAATTTTTGATAGAACACTTCAGAGTAAAAGTGGAGCTGCACCAGAACACAAACCAGTGCTTTCTTTATGCATACATATGTTTGATGTCAAAAAGACAGAGCAGGCCATTCCTTAGAAAAAGGCCCTTGGAATACCAACACTCGCTGTCATCTCCGTTTTCCATCACAAAATGACAGCCTCCCGTCTCAAAACAAGCTCTAATGGAACCACATTTATCCCCATCTTGCTGTAATCACATTAGACAGTCCTACCAATTTAACTTTATTGGTTTTTTAACTGTCTGGAAAAAAAAACCCCACCAAAAAAAAAAAACCCAAACCATCCAGACCAGCCTGACATGTTTTACTACACAGGAGCAGCCACCTGCAGTCCCCTTCCGACAGCAGCAGCCCATGGTCAATAAAGAGCCTTCTGTTTGGTGTTAGGCTTCCTGCTAAGATCTCATTTTCTTTAAGAGACTTGTGCAGCTTCTGAGCCCATCAGACTCTGTTTAGGGCAGAATTTGCAGCGTGTGCTCGGCCATTAGAGGCACGAGTGATAATGTGATAATATTCTGGGCCCCATCAGCGCAGGGATGCTCACCCACAGAGAGCCGCGATGAATGTGGATGAGGCTGCTGTTATCTGCTGCCCAGACACCTCAGCCCGACCCACACGGGGGGAGGTGAGCACAGGGCAGATTGCTACACCAGGGATTTGGGTTTGCAGCCGTTTTTTATCCCAAAATTCACGGTTTGGGCAGCGCTTCAGCCGGATGCAATTAACCTCTGCGGCATCCCGCTGCTTGCTAAACCCACAAGCCCATCCTGCTCCCCAGGTCCCCTCACAGATTTCCCTGGAGAAGCAATAGGTGTCTCCCAGAGCAGGGAAAAGAGCTGGCCCCGTTCCAGGCACAGCCACTTTAAAAAAGAGAACAGCAGCAGCAGCAGCCAATTTATTTTCTGCCTGGGTGGAGACCTCGGCCAGAGCCTGCTGGATTTCTGTGCCATTTCTCCAGCGGTGCTGTTTGTGTTGGGAGGGCTGAGCAGACAGGACACGCGCTGCTGGCATCCCTAAGTGGACACAAAACAATCAGGAAAGTTTCCCCAGCGCTCTGAGCTCCTCTAGCACTGAAGCACGGGGAGTATTTTCCATGCTGGAAGGAAAACTGCAGTTCTGTCAACTCCTAAGATAAAGTGGCCCACCTTTCTCTACAAATAAAGCCAATTTTTATGGAAAAGGCACCAAAGTGCCAGCCCTGGGCATGGAAGTGTTCCTCAGATGCCCAGACCTGTGAGCTGTAGCTGGTCCATGGCCAGCTCTCGCTCAGCCCAGGCTGCACCAGACACACAAATTGTTCAGTCATTCCATCTCTGTGGATGGAACTTGCAGTCCAGTCCAGCAGCTGTAATTTAAGGGTTAGAGGCAATGGCTGCACTGTCCTGGGCACCCTTGTAGGGCCAGAGGATGGGATGCCATCATCCCCGTGTCTCCTGATGGGAAGTGGCAGTGACACAGAGCTGCTGAGTGTTCCCTGTGGGAATGCTCCCACTCCCACCCTCACACCCCTTGGAGAACCTCACCCTTCCTCCCCCAGACCTCTCCAGAGCTGCCTGCAATCCCAGCTCACCAAGCAAACAACCCCACAACTAGTGTTACTTATTTGATGGCAGATCATCTTTGCTTTAGTAAGATCTGGGCTGTGCCTTTCCTCTCCTGTCCTTCCTGGTGCTTTTCTACCCACAAGATTCCAGGTTTCATCTCTGGACAGAGGACATCAGACACTGCATTTCCTTCCCACATTTCTTCTCCTGGCCAAAGGGACATCAGACACTGCACTTCCCCTCCCAGACTTCATCTCCTCAACAGAGGACATCAGACACTGCATTTCCTTTGTCCCACATCAGGCACTGCACTTTCATTTGTCCCACAAGCCCAAAGGGACCAGCAGGTCCCCCCAAGCCTGGGGAACCAGGGGCTGCTTTACACCTGGAGCTGCTGCAGCCTCTTTTCTTGGCTTGACAGCAAAGAAAATCAATCCCACCTCCCAAACCCGTCAGCCAAAATGCACATTAACCAACGTGCACCACGCTCCTGCTCGTGCTGGGGTGCTTGAGCACACGCCACACTGCACAGCGGGCAGGAGCCAGCAGGGGAAGTGGATCTAATTAGCCAGAACATGGATTGGAAACCTCCAAGTGGTTGTGTTTTCATACCACCAAATTAGGCTCATCAGGTTACCCGCTATGGGCAGGATGATTTTTTTTTAAGTGTTCCTTTGAGGAAGATAAAAGGTAACAGAAATTATTCCAGCAAAGCACTCCCGGCTGTGTGGCTGGAAGGAGCTTTTGTCTCATTTGGAGCTGAGTCAGGACAAAAAGCAGCCTCTGAGGCCCCTCTGCTGCTCCCCACAGCCCAAAGGGTGGTGGCAGGAGCTCGGCAGGTCCCCTTGAGGGACCCAGCCCTCTCCTGGCTCTGGTCAGTGCCAACTCCAGCCCAGTCCAGTTCACCTCTAAATCCACAAACTTGGAGTCTCATGGGCCAGCCAGACTAAAAGATATTTTAGGCAGGTTTGAAGGAGCAAATCAGTCTGTCTGCATGCTGAGGTCAGCACTGGGGCTTCTTTCCAGCTGCTTCCTTGACACAAGACAAGAGAAACATCCTTGGGGATCACCAGAAATGAGGACAGGAACTCCATCCTGCTTTCCATGGGAAACTCCAGTGAGAACTGGGCTGTTCTCAGTGAATCAGCCTCATTTCTTCACTGGGACAGGCAAGTCATGGGTGTCACTGTGGGACAGACCCTGCAGGCACAGTCCCCTTCTCTCTGCTCTGCAAAAAGCCAAGCAGAACACAAACAGCATCAACATGCAGCTGCTCCAAGTCCAGGAGCTGAGCCTCATCTGTGAATTCATCTCCTGCTTGGCTTGAAATCCTGGGATTCCAGAAAGGTCCGAGTTCAGGGCAGCAAAAAGGCAGAAATTAGAAATAATAAAATTAAAAATGCAAAAAATAAGATTTAAGTGAACTGGAGGGAGAGGAACAAGAGAAAGATCATCATCACAACAGCAGCACACAAAACCACCCTCATGTCATTAAGATGCAATAGACTCCAAAGTCTGAGACATGGTCCACATTATGCTGAGACTCCCAAGTCCCAATTCCTCATCAAATCCACCCAATCCCATTTCCTGCCTGCCCACTCCTAGCAGAAGTACAGATATGAAAACAGGTAGCTCGCTTTGCAGCACTGAGTACCTCTGATTTCCCTTATCAAGAAGGCACTGGCATCAATTAGAAGACAAAGCCATTAGACACAATTTGTTTATTCAAATTAGCAACAAGCCTGTGTCAAAACCCCGGGCTCCCCACGGCCCTGACCCCAGACAGTGTTTGAGGCAGGATGATTGATTGAGCCTCCCACAGCCCCTGGTGGCTTCCACAGGCTCTGGACTGGCTTGCTCAGGATTCCAAGGGCAGTTCCCTGCCTCCCCTGGTCCCCAGCCAGGACTTGGTGTCCCTGGTTTCACTGTGTGTCTCCATCCCAGCCTGATGCAGGAATGTGCCTTCCCTATGGATCCACCTCACCTGATTGGGCTTTTAGGCCCCTCAGAGCTGAGCAGAGTTTAAAAAATCAGCCTGCCGAGAAGTTCCACCAGCCAGGGCTGCTTTGGTGCTCACAGGGTGTCTGCAGGGGTGCCTGCACTGCTCAGCCATCAAATCCACCCTGACTACAAAGACAGGAGAGCACTCACAAGTGAGCACTGAAATACCCCAGCAATTTCCAGAGGGTTTGGGTAAGGACCTCCAGTGCCCCTGTCCTCTCTGTGTTTCTGAAGGGCTCTCACACATCACTGCACAGCAGCAGTGTCAGGCTCCCAGGGTTAATTGGCCCTCAGCATCTCCAGGGCTGCTTCCTCCTTTAATAGCCAATTAGACCTTATTAGCTGCATTGTCATTTACATCCAGGCCTCCCAGCAGCAGTCCAGAAGCTACAAATTTGCCTCAGCATCCCTTCAGGAGCGTGGGTTTTTACATCATGAGCTGCCCTTGCTGCTGTGCCCGTGGTCTGTCTGCTGCAGGACACCTCTGCCAGCAGCTCCCCTGGCTGTGGCTGTGGCACTGCCCTGCAGGGAGCACGGCTGGAAGATCACAGGAAGGTCTGGCCCCTCAGGAAAAGTGTCTTCATGGGCTCCAGACATCTCCACAAACCTCTGCCAGCTCCCAGGCCGTGCTGACATCCTGCAGCTCAGATCAGAGCTGAGCTGGTAATGGCCATTGATTTTACAAGTGTAATGAAGTTGTTGAGTCTCCAATTCAGCCATTAGTGAGTGTTCATTTTATTGACCTGCAGGGCCAGGGGGCCGAGGAGGTTTGGATTTTCCCTTTGAAAGAGCAAGCAGCACTTGCTAATGAGAGGAGAGTGCTGCCCTCCTCATCCTCTCCCATCCCACACTGCCATCACAACATCAGGCACACAATCCCAGACCCACAGAAGGTTCCTTACCCCCCTGCAGCCTCTGGACCAGATGGAATTCCATTTTATTCCATTCCATTCCATTCCATTCCATTCCATCCTATTCTATTGCATTTCATCCCATCCCACCCCATTCCACTCCATTTTATACCATCCCATCCTATTCTCCCTTCCATTCCATCCTATTCCATCCCATTCCACCCATCCTGTTCCATTCCATCCCATTCTTCATTCCATCCCATCCCATTTAGAGATGAGGGAGATACTGAAGGATGGCATTAAAAAGCAGAAATGAATGTTCAGCTGTGGGAATGGGAGAGGGGTGCTTTCATGTGACAAAACCCAAACAGGTTTGCATGAATTCTGCTCCCACTAAACCAGGGGATGATTCCAAACTGAATTTTCCAGCTCCCAGGTGCTGCTCCCAACCCTTTTCCACCCCTGATCCCGCTGGTTTCACTCTCTGTCACTGTGTCACTGCTGCCACAATTTTCCTCTGTTTGCTGCTAACAGCCCAGGCAGATTTCCACACTTCCCAGGCCTTGATGGACACTGCACCAGGCTGGGGCTGGGGAGATAGAGGTGCTAATTTGAGAGCTTGCTACAGGCAATTCCTTTCATTTTCTCTGTGCCTCTGCCTCATATCTGGATTGTAAGAACAAATGTTACTGTCAAAGCAAAAGTCCATCCAATAATTCCTGCTAATAGCCTCCCAGCCCTGGGCTACTCTCAGGTTAGGAAACTTCTGAAACTGATGTTGTTTATATATTTAATAACTCCTAAGTGCTTTTCTCTCCCCTGTGCTTGGCCAGTTTCCCCTTAAATCGGTGAAAATTTTCTGTACCCACCACATGCTCTGAGCTCAACACATCAATCACCTGTTGCAAAAAACCACCTTATCCTGCCCACCTCCATTTTACTGGGATTTGCCTTCCAGGAAACTCTCCAGGACCTCTCAAAATACGTAATTCCAGGCAGGAAGGGGCATCCTGAGCATCACTAAAAACCCAAACCAGATTCCCTGGGTGTGCTTGTACAGGTGTGCTGTGCAGACACACCTTCCCTGGAATGCCACGGGGTACAGGGAGCTGCATCCAGCCCTGCCTGGGATCTGCAGGGCCCATTAGAGAATTACAGAATCACCAGATTGGAAGAGACCTTCAAGATCATCGAGTCCAGCCCAGCCCCAACACCTCAGCTAAACCCTGGCACCCAGTGCCACATCCAGGCTTTGTTAAACACACCCAGGGATGGTGACTCCACCACCTCCCCGGGCAGAACATTCCAGAACTTTATCACCTTTCTGTGAAAAACTTCTTCCTGATATCCAACCTGTATTTCCCTTGGTGCAGCTGGAGGCTGTGTGCTCTGGTTCTGTCAGTTCCTGGAGAAAGAGCCCAGCCCCAGCTGAGCACAGGCACCTTTCAGGAGCTGTGCAGAGTGATGAGGGCACCCCTGAGTCTCCTTTTCTCCAGGCTGAGCACCCCCAGCTCCCTCAGTGCTTCCTCACAGGGTTTGTGTTCCCAGCCCCTCTCCAGCCTCGTTGTCCCCTCTGGATGCTCTCCAGTGTCCCCAAGGTCCTTCCCAAGCTGAGGGGCCAGAGCTGGGCACAGCACTCGAGGTGTGACCCCACCAGTGCCCAGTGCAGGGGAAGACACTGAGGAATTAGACACTGAGGAATTGTTTTCTGCTCTCGTGCCTGACTCTGGATTGGGTTATTGGCACAGAAAACGTAATTTGTTTGCTGATATCAGAATGCCGCCGCTCACCTGAGGGATTAACACTGTGACAAAATCATTAGGAGCCTGAGGGAGCGCTGGAGGCCTTCTGAGTTCATGGAAAATTCATTCCTCAGCCTAATGAATGGCTTTTTCCGAACAACTGCCACAGCAACCCCCCTGTGCTGTTTGTCAGTTCCCACTAGACCGAGCAGGCACACGCACTCCTGGCTCGATCCTGGAGCAGCTAAAGGGGCAAACAGCGCCTTCCAAACACAAAAAGGGCACTGGGAACAAATCCCAGCACCACGCCTCAGCCCCAGATTGCTGGAACCCAGGGAACATTTCTCTGTCTGTCCTGAGATGTCCTGACCCCCAGGGGAACCTCTGTCCATGGAGAAAGCTTCCAAGACTTTGGGATGAATTGGAATCTACGAGTGTGTGATATAGACAGCAGTAGAGTTTACCACAGGGTGAACAACTTAAAGAGTTTTTGGGTTTTAGGATGGAGGTGCAGAACTTCTAATAAGAGAAAATAAACAATAACCTGAAGACTGAAAAACCAAGAGTCCTGTCCATCCGTGATTGCCAGCACAGAACTTTTTAGGGGTCTCCCCATCAGGGGAACCCATGAGAAAGGTTTGAACACCAGCTCTGCAGGGAACAGGGAGCATGTTCCAGTGCCACAGGAGGGGCAAAGATATCTAGATGAAGAGATATGACATATCCAAGTAGATAAATTACTGATAAGATTCTTGCAGCCATCCCAGAAGAAAGGATTTAAAGGATGCAAGGAGACACATCCAGCTGCTCCAAATTCCAGCTCAAATTCCCTGATGACCTTCCCTGTGCTGCTGAGCCCCCTCTGCTCCCTTGGCTTTGCACCCTGGTCCCCTGGGCGCTGCACAGGAGACAAAACACTGCTCTGGTGGCTGTCCCTGCGAGCTGCTGCTCCTGCCTGGTGACGTGGGGAGCTGGCACTGAGTCACTGTCACTGCTGGGGAAGGGGACAGCAGCGACCTTCCCTGTGCCAAAGCCCCCACGTCACACACACAGTCTGCTCCAGCCAGGGCCTCCTGCCACAGCAGCTGCCTTCTGCTTGTTCCCTCATCCCTGCCACCAAGGTGACACCATCAAACAGCTCCTTCCCCAACAGCCAGGCTGGGATTTGCATTTCAATTTGAGTTCATTCTCGTGGTTCTGATGAACTTCTGGAAGAGCTCCTTGCACACAGTGATGGAGCACGCTCCCCCTCTCTGCTGACATCCACGGGGATGTATTTTTAGCCTTGATCCCTGCATTAGGGAAAAGTCACCCCCTTAAAAGAGCAGTTTTATTGCCAAGCTATATTAGCACAATGAGAGAAAATCGCTCCTAATTTTTATAAATTATCTCATCATCTGCGACTAATTAGCAGCTCTGGAAAGATAGGGGAAAAAAAAAAATCTCTCCTCGCCCCTGAGAGATGAGCTCGGAGGTGTTCAGAGCTCAGAGATCCCTGCTGGTCAAGGATTCCATGGGAATTCTCCTCCACTGCACAGGTGAGGAGCTGTGCAACCCCTTGTCCAGCAGCACAGAATAATCAGGGTTGAAAGAACCTCTGGAGATCATCAGCACAGTGAGGAACAGTTGTGCTGCAGCTTAGCTGGAAACTTTATTAAAATCCAATCTAATCAAGCTGTTGCAAGTCTCCATTCTCCTTACCCTTGCTCCTGGGCGCTTGTGCCTCTGTAAATGTGTCTATAAAAGTAAAATGAGCAAGCAGCCAACGGCTAAGCGGCACTTAATCAGAAGAAAATGTATACCCTGGTGGATAGCAAACTGCTATTAGGCTGGGGAGGGGGGAGACAGCAGGAAATAATAAGCCATAAATGGACAACCAAATAAATCTCCTGCTGCACCAAGTGAGAGCACATCTGGTTAGATGCCACCTCCAATGAGTTGTGAGCAAAATATTTATTTGCCGCCGAGCACCTGGCAGCAGGAGAGGGAAAGGAGCTGTTTTCCCAGCAGGAAAATCCTACCTGGAATCATCTGGCCCTCAGGGCATCGCTGGCCAGGCTGTGGCACTGCCCACAGCTTGTTCTGCTCCAAAAACAAGGGGTAAAATGTAAAAATCCATCTCTTCTCCAACAGCAGAGCCCCAGGAGGGTCAGTCAGGCAAAAAACTCCAAAGCTTTAAATACCACAGGACTTTTACACCTCTGATCCCTGAGAGTGCCTTAATTTAATATAGAGCACTTCAGCATTAGGAGAAAATGGGATTTGGGACTTGGAAGGGCCCGAGGGAAAAGCTCCTTGGAGAGGGGCGTCACTGCAAAGGGGATTATCACCATAATCACGAGATTAGTTGAATAATCCCAGCCCAGAAGAGAGGTTTTTGCAGACAGCAAGATGCTCAGCACCCTCCTGCTTTCACAGAACTGCAGTGCAGCGTGGGGTCAGAGTGAATTTGAGGAATAAGGTGGGGGAAAATCAGCCCAGGCTGTGCCTTGCAGTCCATCCAAATCCATCAGGGTGACACTGCTGTGCTCACGGCCTCATGCCAGCCCCATCTCCCAAACCCTGACAACACAGCACATAAAAATTGACTTTTCACCCCCCCATAACACCTCTCTGCTTCATTTTTCACTTTTTAAAGCAGCCACGGAGTTCAATCCTCCTAAAAAAGGCAAAACCCCCCCAAGAAATTCAGCCCTCCCAAACAAAAAGACAACATGCCAGGGAAAATAAACTAAAACAAAATAAAATAAACCTCCCCTCCTAATCACCCAGCCTGGCTCTACTAAGGAAGCTCTTGCACAGTTGAATTGCACAAAGTAAACAAATAATTACCAGCTATTTTCTTCTATAGGTCAGAAAGCAGATTAGCAAGCTGAGACTGAAATCCAAAGCATGAGTGTGGCGTGCCCAGGATTACAAAAAGCAGAAAAAAACCAGCCAGAACCCTGTAGAACAACCACAGCTCTCAGCCCCTGGTGCTCTCAGTGCAACAAGAAATCCACCTGCTCAGGTGTTGATAACCTGCCTGGAAAAACACCTAAACCCAGTGTTAATATTTGACATTTCTGGATTCTCAGCTTTTTAACTGAACCCATTCTGATTTAGTACGTAGGGAATGGTTTTCTGAGAAGGAGAAGCCAGAATTTGGTGTTTCTCCTGGAAATATTTAATCCAGAACACCTCAAAACACAGGGCTGAGCTCTGCTGCCAGAACCAGAAGGAAGAAAGAGGTGAGAGGGATGGAAGCAGCAATGCCTGCATTCAATCCCACTCTATTTTTCCCGTTTTGCAACTGAAAGCAAAATCCACCCTCCTGGAGCCCACTGTGGAACGGGCAAGGATGAAGCTGCTGGGGTGAGAACTTTAGGTCAAGGAAGTTGCAACACTTTTTCCCCAAAGCTGCTTTAATTCAGCTCTGGCAGAGAAATCCATAAAAGCAGCAGGGAAGGGATGATATTCCAGAATTAAGAGGAGATTTTGTCCTGACCCTGCAAGCAGAGCAGGTGAGGATGCCCTTCCCACAGCTGTGCACAGATCACTCTGCTTTTCCCCCCAAAAAAAAGCTCCAAAACCACCAAGCAGGCAGCCAGGGACCTGTTGCAGCTCCCTGCAGGTGCTGGCTCAAGCAGAACACACAGCCAGTGCTGCCTTTTCAAGCATAGATAATGCTGGATGCTTTCCAGATGGGGATGGTGGGGAAGAGCAGAGAACAGAGCCAGGACATTTAAAACAAAATATATTCAGCAAATGACTGGTTTTCAGAAGGGTTTTAGTCACACAGATGCTTTTTTTTTTGTTGTTGTTTTTTGCATTTCTTCTGGCATTATGTTGTTATTTTATTCTCTCTTTTTTTTTTTGTTCTCACTTCACCTTTCAGTGCTAGAAACCATCCATGCTTCACGCTGAATGTGGCTGATTTTAGCAGCAGGAGAGGAAATTCTCAGAGCCAGTGTTCTTCAAACCAAGCCACCAAATGGTTTCGAGGTTAATTGATTCTCCAAGCATGAGGACACATCTTCCAAAAGCATGTTCAGTGGCATGAACTGCTACTCTAAAACTCTCCGTGCTGCCAGCTAATGCCTGAAAATGCTTCTCATTTCCTCACAATGAAATCTGACAGCCCCGGGACAACAACCAGCCACAGTTTGTCATTCAAAAGGGCAGCAACCAGGAAATCATAAAATCCCAGAATGGGTTGGGTTGGAAATGAACTTAAAATCATCTCCCTGCCATGGGCAGGGACACCTCCCACCACCCCAGGGTGCTCCAAGCTGGCCTGGGACACTTCCAGGGATCCAGGGGCAGCCAGAGCTGCTCTGGGAATTCTGTGAGGAGGAGGAGGAGCAAAGGCAGCTCCAGACTGGGACAGAGATTTCATTCTGGAAAGATCCCACCCTTTGCAGCAGCAACCTCAGCGTCACCTGAGGTGTGAACACCTTCACTCACATCCTTGTATTTCCCAGAGCTCTTCAATCCACCACCAGCAAAAAGCCTCATCAGTCTGTGGGTCCTTTACCCCTTTTTTTCCAGGGAAATCTGTGTCTGTGTCCCGCTCAGGATGAGCTGCAGGGACCCAAATCCCTTCTCATGTTCCTGACTTATCCCACCCAGCCTTTCCACTCGACAGCTTTGCCAGCAGTGTTTGCAGGGCTGGAGGGACTGAGGGCAGAAATAGAAAACAGGGGCTGGAGGGAGCTCAAAGCCTTTTCCTGCCCAACAACAACCCAAGCTGCCTGCAAATAAAACTCCAGAGCTCATCAAGCAGCTCTGACCACTGAGGGTGCTTAATAAAGATTACTTTTCTACAGCTCCACTTGCCTGAGGCATCATTTCCTCCTAATGAGATGCTCCATGGGATTTAAAAGCAGGAGGGAAGAGCAGGGTTTCAACCACAGCTGAGGAAATCGAGATTTCTACTCCAAAATCTGAGTTGGGCAGCTCAGAACCATCTCCTGCCTTGTTGGTGCTCCTCAGTTGTGCCAAGCTGGGCAAGCACAGGGACAAAGACTGGTCATGCTGGGGACTTGGAGACTTGGGCAAAGCCACTGCAGCCTCACCTGGCCCCAAAACACTCAGATGGGGCTCAGGAGGCATCTGGGGTTTATGATTTTGCAAGAGCACTGCAAAGTCTTTGCCAACTCCATGATTTTTGCTTTATGTTCTGTGATCATTAAGATCAGGGGATTTCTGAGCATGGCTGGAATGAGAAAGTCCCTGCCACTGTAGCAGGGCCCCCAGTGAACCAGGAATGCCCAAAAAAAAGTAAGATTCCTTCATTTCCTCCCAATGTTGGGGAACCCAGAAAATACAAGAGGAGTGGGGACACAGAGCCCTTCCTTACCTTCTTCCAGTGCTGAATTCCCCCCTGAACACAACTTCAGCTGCATGAGATGCAGGAACTTTTGGCATTTATAGAGACCATGCTGCTGGACAAGCCCAGGAAAGGAGATAAAATCCAGGATGGGCTCAGCTCTGCCTGTAGCCAGCTTTATCAGCCCTTCTGGCAACAACAAGGCTAACAAAAATGGAATATTTATGGAGGACAGACTCCTTTGAACAGACGAGAGCATAATCCAGGTGAGTTACCCACAACCTGGATACCCCAAGGCTGGAATTTGATCCTGGATTCCTGCATCCCACCTGGGCCTCCCAACCCACTCATGGCTTGATTTCTCTCTCAAAAGTGACTGTAAAAATAAAGAAAATTCACAAATCCTCCAAGTAAAGAACATGAGATGTTCTGAAACCTCAGGGCTGTACAACTAAGAAGAAAATCAAGCCTCATCCCTCCTTGTGCTTTTGTCCTTTGTACCTGATGCTCCCCTCTAGGCCAGGGACTGTCACCTCCAGGCTCAGAGGTGACAGCAGCCAAGATCAGAGTCCCAAAAGTGCTGAGAGAAATCAGGTCCTTCCCTCCACAGGCAATTTTGGAAGCATCTGGAGCTGCCACTACAGAGAGATGGGTCAGGAGCACATGAGAGGTGACAGGTGACATCTGCATTCAGCCAGGTGGCCAGGTGAAGCTGGCCCAAAGCACCTGGCTGCTCTTCTGTGACACCTCTGCTCCTGCAGCAGCAGGTAATCAGTGCTCATTAATAACTACCACACTCCCTCTTTGGGTAAAATTGCAGCACTCCAGGTTTCCAGCATTTTCATTCCCTCCTAAATGCAGCAAGAGGCTGCTCCCTCTGCATCACCCCTTGCCAGGGCTCCTGGGAGCTCTGAGTGCACCCATTCACCCCAAAAGGATGCAGCACTGTGTGGCTCTGCTCTGAAAATGCTCCCCAGGGACACGAGGGACCCAGAGGTACCAAGGTGACCCCACCCCAATTCAGTAAGAGAAACTCAAACAAAGATCAGCACTTGTAAAGCAGTGAATGAGATCCTTGTGAGAGTACAAAGCACTCCTGGGCAGGTTCTTGCTCCTGTGGCTCCATTCTAGAGGATGATGGCACAGCTGGTGCTTCCCCTCCATCACATCCCTGCACCTCCACAGGCTGAGCTTTCCCTTCAGGAATGCTCAGAGCAGATTAAAACCCAGTTTATTAAATAAGGCAGTGCTCTAACAAGGGTAATCCACTGATAATTTCACTCATTTAAACCCTATTTTATCTCAACCAAGTAGACTTATTTCCATTTAACAATCTTAATTCTTTTAGCACTTTCCAGCTCCCAAATTGGCTTCAACATCAGCATTGACATTCAGCCATCACTTTCACATAAAGTTCCATTTAGTCTCTCCAAGCCCCTACAGTGGCTGGAGGTGCAAGAGGAATTCATTAGTGATGGAAAGGAAAAGGAGCCGTCCCTCCCTGCAGCCTCCTGACACCCACAGCCCTCATTTGGCAGGGCTGGGGTCAGGGCAAGGCCAGGCTGAGCTGCTCCTGCTGCTCTCAGATCCCTCCCAGCTCCACCTCTCTGCTGTCACATCTGCATTCTCCGAGCTCTCCTCAAGCCTGGATCTTCACCTGCTGCTTCCCAGACTGCCCACACTCCTCTCCACTCCAAACAACACCCCCAAGAAGGGCTCTGGGCTATGATGCCACCCTGATGTGACACAATGCTCTGGGATGGTTGCCCCCAGCCCAAAAGGCCCCCATTTCCCATTTCCCATTTCCCTGCCTGCTCCCAGCCCTTTCTGCCATGGATTGTGCCCTGGGTGTTGTCCTTCTCTCCCACATGCTCCCCTGCTTTTCACAGCTGACATCCCACAGAAAAGCACAAATTTCATTCTCTCAGATCTTTCCATCCTTCCCTTTTCCTCCAGTGGTTTTCTTTTCCATCCTTTCCTTTTTCCCCAATGGTTTTCTTTTCCATCCTTTCCTTTTCCCCCAGTGGTTTTCTTTTCCATCCTTTCCTTTTCCCCCAGTGGTTTTCTTTTCCATCCTTTCCTTTTCCCCCAGTGGTTTTCTTTTCCATCCTTCTCTTCTCCCCCACTGTTTTATTTTATTTTTCAGCTTTGATCTGATCACAGTGAGGTCTCTGCGAGGGAGAAGAGGAGGAAGAGGAGCACAAAGCTGGGACAAGGGAAGGGCAGGACCCACCACTCCCCCTGCTTTGTCAGCAGCTTGTTCTCCACTTCTGGGATTGGGACTTTTCCAAGTGCTGCGTGTCCCTAACACCTGGAGATGGAAAGTGGGAGCTGCTGAATCCGAGCCAGGGCAATTTGGGATTTCAGCCTCTCAGGGGCCGTGTTCATCTGACACCGAGCCAGCAGCAATTAGCTGCAGAGGGGCACTCGAGAGAAGTGCCCTGCTAGGTCAAACTCCTCTTCTGGGAAGGTTGCCCAGCAGCCCTGCAGTGCCTAAAGCTCGGCAAGAGGGCTTAAACACCTCACTGAGCTCAGCTCTGGGCACATGGCAGCCTGGAGAGCTCCTGAGCTTGCAACCCACCCACCCACAGAGCAAGGACGAGGGGATGTGCCAAGAGTAACAGAGCAGAAGGAATAAACCTGAGCACAAAGAGCCCTCCTTGCACTCCCAGGGTGGGGATCTCATCCCTGCTCTGACAGGCTGGAGCTGGAGTGGCTCTTTGTCTTCCTTCTCCCATCTGCCATCCTTTCCCTGTCCTTCCCAGAAAGGTTCCAACAGCTCCCAGGTGACAAATTCGGCTTTATGTCAACTCAGCTTGAGGAAATTGGGCATCTACCTAAAATCTGCAAGGCTCTCCTCCCCCTCACTGCCTAAAAAGGACCTTCAGATCACATTGTGGTCACTACAGACCCACATTTCCCTAAAAACAAGGAACAAGCTCTTCAGCCAGGCATCCAGAGGTGCCCCATCCTCAGGAGTCATTCCCAGAACTGCTCCTGCCTGTGTGGAGGATTTGCCTCCCCTCTGTGCTTATCCAGGGTTTCTAACTCCCCCCAGCTCCTACCCACATCCCCCAAATTCTCCTGCTCACTTCAGCTGATTCCTTACAGGGAAATTAATTGGTCTGTGGGGAGGAAGGGATTTGGAGCTCCAAGCATCACCGAGGCTGGCACCAAGTTCCAGGTGCTCTGGGTGCCAAGGCAGCTGCCTGGCAGGGTGGTGGCTCTCACCCCAGCACGGCTCTGAGGAGGAGATTTAATCCAGCCCTGCAGAGAAGTGAAATCCATCCTTGCTGGCTGCCCACACGGATAGCCAGGGGCGAGGGGCTGGGCAGCAGGAATCTGTAATGCAGCCTCCTGCACAATCCCATCTCACGCCACACTGGAGCTCTCTGCAGAAATTCCAGCTTTGCTGAATTTGGCTCTGAGTTGGAATTCATTTTGGCAGCTGTTTAGGCAGGCAACCAAGGATCTTTCATTCATGTAATTGACTTTTTTATTCATATATATATATGAAAAAATAATGAAAGAAATTGCAGAGTAGATCTTGCTATCAGTAGCTTCCTCTGTGTGAAGCAAAAAGATCTGTATTAAAAGTGGCTCAGCAGCTAAATACACAAAGTGCTGCCCAGGGGCAGGAACAGTATTTAGATATAAAACAAGTTACATGACTCTCAGATCTTGATCCTTGGCTCCAGGAGAATGTTTAATATTCAGGAACAAATGTAAAAAACAGACCTTTGATACAAAATTCTGCACATGTACCTATCCATGCCTGTCCTCTGTCACCCTGCCACAGCTCAGGACTGTGCCTGGAAGAGATAAATGTCACCTTTCCACTGACCAACCCCTGGCTCCTCTCCTTGAATTTCCCTTTTCCTACTGAATTAGCACCTGCTTCCAACCCAGTCACCTTCCAAAAACCACAAAGCCACACAGGCCAGGGCAGCAGCTGCTGCTGTGCCCAGGGGCACCAGAGCTTCCCCTGTGCTGGTGGCTAAATGGCTTTCAATAAACAAGAGAGTGAAGAAATAGAACGTTGATTTGCTGCTTAAGTAACGTGGCTCTTTTCCATAACTACCAGCCGCTTTCCCCATCCAGCTGCTCTGCACAGAGAGATCTATATCTATATAATATGTATGTGGATATATAATGAATCAAAACAAAGCTTAAAGGCCTCCTGGGGTGGGTAATATAACCTGCCTCTCGGACATTAATGAATAGGAACAGATCAGGAAAAATAACTCTGCCACAGAGGTGCAAAAGATGGAAAGAGATGATCTGTCTGGCTGACTCCCTCCCCGTGCCTCCTCACTCTGTGCCCTGTGGCACTGATCTAAAATATAAATCTGCTTATTATTTATTATTCATATTATTATAGTGCCGGATTCCTCCGCTGGAGACGAGGAGCTCATTATGTTTTATGTGGCAAAGCTGCAGCCTGGAGAGAGGCAGAGCCCTCCCACACCAGGCAAGGGGCACTGCTTTGCTGGGCGTGATCTGCCTGGTGCCTGGACACCTTCCTCTTGCAGGGCAGTTTGCTCTGCTCTGCACCAAGCCCCTCTTTTTCCATGGGGTTTCCTTACTCTGCACCAAATCCCTCTTTTCCCCATGGAGTTACCCTACTCTGCACCAAATCCCTCTTTATTCCCATGGAGTTCTGTCTGCACCAAGCCCCTCTTTTTCCATGGAGTTTCCCTACTCTGCACCAAATCCCTCATTTTTTTCCCATGGAATTTCCCTACTCTGCACCAAATCCCTCCTTTTTTTCCCATGGAATTTCCTCACTCTGCACCAAATCCCTCTTTTTTCCATGGAGTTTCCTTACTCTGCACCAAATTCCTCTTTTCCCCACAGAGTTTCCCTGCTCTGCACCAAATCACTCTTTTCCCCACAGAGTTTCCCTGCTCTGCACCAAATCACTCTTTTCCCCAAGGAGTTTCCCTGCTCTGCACCAAATCCCGTTTTTTTCCATGGAGTTTCCCTGCTCTGCACCAAATTCCTCTTTTCCCCATGGAGTTTGCCTGCTCTGCACCAAATCGCTCTTTTTTCCACGGAGTTTCCCTGCTCTGCACCAAGCCCCTTTTTTCCCCATGGAGTTTCCCTGCAGGATGAAGCTCGCTTGATTTTTAAGCCAAACCCATCCAACCTTGACCGCGTAAAATTTGCGTACAAAACCTCCACAGTGGAGGAAGCCACTGATCCCTCCCTTCTTTGATACCAAATCGTGTCAATCAGCCAGAAAGGTTTTTCTCTCTGCTGAAAACCAAATCAGGGGTGCAGGGTTTGTGCACCCCTCGGGGTTTGTGCACCCCTCAAGAACCCGCTCGCAGCCAGTCGCGGTTTCCGCTCGGAAGCGCTCGCGCTCCTCCCGCAGTTTTTGCTCACACTTCCGTGGTGCTGTTGAGCCTCCTCCTGCCGCTGCAGGCTGCCAGGGTGCTGAGCACAGCCCCAGGAAAAGCTGCATCCACAGGTTTAGTGGGAATAACGTGCAAACCTCCTGGAGACCGCCCAACGCCCACCACCGACCGCAGCACCCTGCCCTGGTGTCCTGCAGCAAGAGCTTTCAAGAAAACACCTTTCACCAGATCACTCCAGAGAAAAGCAGGGTAGATAAATGACTGCACCAGTCACCAGCCCATTTCTGAACAGTTTCAGTTGCCTTTTCCTGAAAAAAAAAATCTCAGTTTATCCTTGAGCAGTCTTTGTGGATGAGTGGCCTTCAGGAGATGGCTCAGGACAGGGAGGGTGAAGGAGATGGGGCAGTGGCAGCCACTCCTCCCAGTGCTGGAGCACAGGAACAGAATACCTGGGGAGAACGGCAAAGAATCCAAGGACAAAATGTGCCCAGAGAAGCTGTGGCTGTCCCTGGACGCTGGAAGTGTCCAAGGCCAGGTTGGACAGGGCTTGGAGCAATCAGACCCAGTGGAAGATGTCCCTGTCCATGTCAGGGGGTTGGAACTGTGTAATCTTTAATATCCTTCCAACCCAAACCATTTGTGATTCACTGTAAGTCTAAATGAGGCTTTGCTGAAGGGCCTGGCATCTGTACAGGTGATTTAAAAAAAAAAAAATATTTATGCACATAACTCAGAACCCATAAATAAGACATCGCTCTCCAAGAAGAATAATCAGAACAAAATTAAAAGACCAGATAGCAGATGAATATCGTATTTTCCTCTACTTCTCACCAGTCCCCAGCAGCAAATGATAAATCACTACAAACCTACTTCGCTTTAATGAATTTAACTGGCTCTTTTTAATATTGGAGGAAATATTAATATTGTATCCCAATAACTACACCCTCCTCCCACCCCATTCCCCAAGCCAGGCTGGGATTAAACACTAATCCTAATGACAAGTGGGGAAGGTTTTCCAGCAACAGCACCACCATGTGAGCCCTGCAGATTGCTCCTGTGCTCTGAGCTGATCCCAGCAGCCTGGCTGGCTTCAAAACCAGGGTAAGCCCATTTCTCTGCTGGGGAACAACAAATCCACGGCCACTTCATCCCAGATCCATCAGGAGCATCCACAAAGGCCTTGGCTCAGGCAGAGCTACACCAGGAAAGGAGTTTGTGCTTTGTGCGTGTTAAATGTTTCCAGCAGGAGGGAGAAGGGGAGTTTCAAGCTGTGTGAGCCAGCTGCAAACAGGAGGTGGGGAGCTGGGGATGGCACAAAATCTGCCACAAAGCCACACTGCCTGCCTACAGCGAAAGGCACAGCTGGGCTTCTCCCCCCACCAGCTCCTCCTGACACCTGCGAGGAAGAATTTGGTACCTGCTGACATCAGCGTCCTCCTTCCCAGCACCTTCATCATCAGAGCCACCAGCACCTTTTAAAATGCTAATTCTGCCTTGTGGGATCTTCCCTGCAGTACCTTCAGGAGAATTCTGTGTGTTCTGAGGGAGCTGAACTAACCTGCCCCCGACTCCACTGTTATTGTTCATTTTTACCTCACCAGTCTTTAATGCTCGTTTTTCCCTGCTTCAGCCCTCCAGCTCAGACATACCTTTGGACAAACTGCACCCAACAGGGCAGCTCTGGGGCCTTTACTCACTGCCAAAGTGGTTTAGTGTATCATAAACACCTCAGGAGGGCGATTGCACGGGGATTCAGGGCCGTACAAACGATGCTCTGCGACCCACAGCCCTGACAGAGGGGTGGGCTGGGGATAAAGGGGCACCACACAACCACAGAGATGCAGAAAAAGCTCCACTCTGCCTCTTCCCACCCCCTTCAGCACACACAGCTGAGTGCCAGGGATTTCCCACAGCTCTGGGGGGTCCCCCAGAACATTTTCTTGACGTGAAAAGCTGAGAGAATTGGGATTGTTCAGCCTGGAGAAGAGAGGCTTTGGGGTGACCTCATTGTGGCCTTCCAGCGCCTGAAGGAGCTGCAGGAAAGATGGAAAGGGACTTTTTACATGGGCTTGGAGTGACAGGATGAGGGGTGATGGCTTAAAACTCAAAAAGAGTAGGTTTAGATTGGATATTGGGAAGAAATCCTTCCCTGTGAGGTGGGCAGGCCCTGGCACAGGGTGTCCAGAGCAGCTGTGGCTGCCCCTGGATCCCTGGAAATGTCCAAGGCCAGGCTGGACAGGGCTGGGAGCAGCCTGGGACAGTGGAAGGTGTCCCTGCCCATGGCAGGGGTGGAACTGGATCTTTAAACCAACCTAAACCATTCCATGATCCTGTGATTCTAGTTCCAGAATCAGAAACCAGAGCAGACACAAGAGATTCACAGCCCTTCAGGCACTCCAGAATTTTTGGAATCATGCCTAGAAACAAGGACAAACTACCCAGAGTGACAGTTCCAGTGACACCCCAGCATCAGGCTGGGGTTCATGAGGACTTGGAGCACAAATTGCTTCTCTGGATGCAACCACAAAGCACTGGGACAGCAGTGACAGCTGAGCCAGAGGTGGATGCACAGTCCCTGGGTATGGGGCAGGAAAACACCAAGATCCACCCCAAAAAACACCCTTAAATGCTGGAGTTGTTGTGTGAAGTTTGCAGAGCTGGGAGACAGAGGCAGGGAAGGGATTGTGACAGGCAGAGACAATCCTGAAAGGCTCAGGAGGCCTCGCAAGGAGTTTGTCAGCAGATCCTCTGTCAGGGCCTCTGATCCTGCTCCTGGTGAGGGCAATTCCATGGATAAACTACAATTTTGGCTGGGGTATGAATTTTAAATGAGCTTCTTTATCACACCCAATGAATCAAGCCAGAAAATGCCAATTTAGGGCCCCCACACTCTGCTCAGTGAGGCCGAGTAAATAACCCAGTAAATAACTCAGGCAAATTTCCTGACACTTCCTTCAGCATGAGTGAACAGGCAAAAAACAAACCCAGAACTGCTCCCACACACGTTGTGTGCTGCAGGAAAGCAGGGCCATGGGAGATGCTGCTCTGGAGGGCAAGAGGGAGCTGATGATTTTTGTTTTTTGGGGTGGCTGGATGCAACACAACCCGTGCAAGAGCTCCCAGGATACTTTGGGAGGCCTTGCACTGGTTCTTCCAAGGGCTCCAGGCTGCCTGGAGGCAATTCCTTCCCTCTGAGAGCTCTTAAAGCTGTTGAGAACACTCCCATCCCTGCCTGCTCCTTCCCTCCCTGATCAGACCCAGCTTTTGAGGCCCATGGAGATAATAACCAGCTGACTGACAAAAGACATTCTCAGTAAAACATCACCATTTCAAATAAAGCTTTTTTACACCTGGATTTCCCCACCAAGGTCTCCAGAAAAACAGGAACAAGGAGAGTTCCTCCAGGGCTGCATCAGAAGGGAACAAACAATGTAAGGCTGAAAGAACAAGTCTGCACTGATGGTTTTTCCTCCCTGTGTATCAAGGAGAGAAATAGAGTGTTCAGGAGCCTCCAGACTGCTCCTCTGCAGCCAAAGGCACGGGGAAGGTGACCCTGTAGCCCACATTCTGCTCAATTCCTTGCACAGATGATGCTTCTCCAGCTCACTGCAATGCAACACTCGCTGTGGGTCCTGTCCAGGCCAGCAGAAACTCACTCAGAGATGAAGCAATCTGCTGCCTCTCCACTCCACTGAGGGCTGCCAGGGCCAAGATCCACCCCAAACCCCAAAAAAGCAGCAGCAGGGAAGCTCAGAGCTCAGTTTCCAAGCCAAGTGTCCCTGACTCAGCACCACCGTGCTCCCTTCTGCCTGGAAGCCAGGAGCTGCAGGGAATAATCTCTTTTTTCCTGGTGAAGAACCCACCCTGACACTGCCCAGCTCACCTCCCATTACTGAGCACATCCCTGTGCATTCCAGCAGCCCCTTATCAGATGGTTTTCAGGATTGTTTTAAACCTTTGCTTGCATTTTCTTTGAATATTTAAATGTTCTTGCTGGCCTGTTTTTCCTTCCCTATGCAGAGCATTGATTTATGTTGCTAGATACCATATCTCCCTGCCTTGCCAAAAGCATGCATTTGGGAATGATTTCAGGGCTGCTGGTCATATTTTTCTCCCTCTTTTTATTCTGCACTTTATTTTTATTAACTTTTTTGTTGGAGGCGCCGTAAAAATGAAACTGTGGCTTGAAGGAACAACACTCATCAAACCCCCCAAACCAAAGCAAGCTGGAAGGCAGCTGCCATTCCCACCTGAAAGCTGCAGCACAGATTTGAGTTTCCAGTCCTTAAAAGCTGAAAATCACAGTCCCAGGTCTCAAACACCTTCACCTTTCACTCTGGGGAGGTGGGAAACAAACTGACCCCAGGTCTGCAGCGCTGTGCTGTCAGAGGAGCTCCCCGTTTTTTCCACGCTCCCAAAAACCCCACAGCCCTCCCCAAAAAGATGGGACACGAAGCAAAATGAAGGATTTTCACCTTCAGCATCCTGCTAATTCACGTTCCATCCCCATCCCTGCCTGCTGGCTCGAGTGGAGGATGTGCCCATCAAGGTGAAATGCAGGCAGCAGGGCTGGGAGCGTGCAGGGAGTGCTCCACATGAATCAGGGATTCCAGGGACATAAAACACCCAGCCACCCTTCCCAGGCTCCTGCCAGCTCACACCCTCCTTCCCCATATTTTCTGAGCTGCCTCATGCTCTACCAGCAGAGGGGAGAGGTAATTTTACTTCAAGTGTGTCACCTGTGAAAGTTGCAAATGGGGACAGGAATGGATTGGCTGCTTATCTGCAACAAATGGTTAAAAAAGGCAGCTGGTGGCTGCAGGGGGAGCAGCCAGGGAAGCAGTTTTCTTTCCAAACAACAGAGCCAAGTGTCAGTTCTGGGAGGTGAGCTCCATCACGAGGGTTCTGGATGCATTTCTGTTCCCTAATCCGCACGGGCAGCCAGGGGAAATGATGGTGCCTCTCCCTGAAAGCTTCTTAGCACAGCCCAAAGGGGCCTGGACTCATGGGGCTTCCAGCAAATGGGGAATTTTGGGGTTTGCACAGCTCTTGTGGCACCCTTGAGCTGGGGCAGGTTGGGCTCTGGCACCCCTTGCTCATTGATGGAGGGCAAATATATTTGTGACAGGGAAATATTTCATTTTTTGTGGAGTTTAGGAGAGGGGGAGGACAGGGAATGGGGTGATTTTAGCTCCTCAGTGGCTCTTTGAGGGGTGGCTTTGAATTCACACAGGAAGGGCAACATCAACACCATGAAAACCAATGCAAATACAGAAATTCACCATAAACTGCATTTCATTTACAAGAGGAAGAGACAACATCCCCAAAATGCAGGGAGGAGCTTCAACAAATGTGTCAGCTCACCATAAACTGCATTTCATTTACAAACTAGAGACAGAACATTCCCAAAATGCAGGGAGGAGCTCAGCACGTCCACTCACCATAAACTCCATTTCATTGATAAAAGGAAGGAGAGAACGTTCCCAAAATACAGGGAAGAGCTCAGCAACTGTGTCAACTCATCATAAATTAATTTCATTTACAAGAGAAAGAGACAACATGCCCAAAATGCATGGAGGGATTTCAGCAACATTGTCAACTCACCATAAACTAATTTCATCTACAAAAGGAAAGTGAGAACATTCCCAAAATGCAGGGAGAAGCTTCAGCAAGTGTGTCAGCTCACCATAAACTAATTTCATTGACAAGAGGAAGAAGAGAACATTCCCAAAACACAGTGAGGAGCTCAATGTGTAAACTCACCATAAACTGCATCTCATTTACAAAAGGAGGGAGACAACATTCCCAAAATGCAGGGAGGAGCTCAGCAAGCGTGTCAGCTCACCACACATTGCATTTCATGTACAAACTGAAGAACATTCCCAAAATTCAGGGAGGAGCTCAGCGTCTCCACTCACCATAAACTCAACTTCATTTACAAAAGGAGGGAGACAACATTCCCAAAACACAAGGAGGAGCTCAGCAAGTGTGTCAGCTCACCACAAACTGCATTTCATGTACAAACTGAAGAACATTCCCAAAATTCAGGGAGGAGATCAGTGTCTCCACTCACCATAAACTCAATTTCATTTACAAGAGGAAGAGAGAACATTCCCAAAACACAAGGAGGAGCTCAGCAAGTGTGTCAGCTCACCACAAACTGCATTTCATGTGCAAAGTGAGGAGCATTCCCAAAGTGCAGGGAGGAGCTCGGTGTCTCCACTGACCATGCAGGAGAACCTTTCACTCAGTGTCAGCCCCACCTGCACGGGGACACCCCACCAGGCAGGGAGGATTCCAAGAATCCCTCCAGAGCATCACTGGGAAAACATTTTAATTTTATATTGAGCCATTTCCCCACTATTTTTTAAGCTGTAAAATCTCAGAGTTCTCCACAGCTTTTTCTCTCTGACCTTCTCATCAGAGGAAGTACAATTGTAAGGGCTGGTGGAAAGACAGTGAATATGGATTAAAAAATACCAGAGTCTTCTTCTAATGGTCAAGTTCTGCTAATACACCAAGTTTTGTCTTCTTCTAATGGTCAAGTTCTGCTAATACACCAAGTTTTAGAGGTACAAGCCAGTGTTGTTCCTGTGAACTTGGTGATACTGCCATAACTTCCAGCATCTGACTGGTAAAATCTACCAGAGCCTTTGCAGGTTTTTTTAATATTAATATCAATATTTCACAGTAAATTGTGCATCTAGTTTTGCTCTTGTTTGTGTGAACCTAGATGTAGGTATAAAAATATTTATATATTAAATATGATATATATATATATATTATAAATACATATATATAGTAAGGTGTTGCCAACCTTACTACAGTCAAATATTCTTCCTGGGCTTTATTAATTTCTAAATAGGTTTTTAAGATTTGACTCCATAGCAGGAGTTCCTAATAAGGAAATAAGAATAACAAACCCAGCCCCAAGCCAGGTGAGCACTCACCAATCCTCAGGGAATGGGGGCTGGCCCAGATCCTCATCAGCCACAGCAGAAGGAGCACCAGAGGCGCCAAGACACGGAGCATCTTCCATAAATCCTCATGGAGCCCTGCGGTGGTCTGGGCATGACATAACTCTGCAGGGAGACACCAAACACGGCCGTGAGCCCCTCTGCTCCCCCCCAGCAGCACCACTCAGCTCCCCCAGCGCTGGAGACAAAAGTTCTATTTACCCGAGGAGGAGGAAGCTATTTACAGACCATGAATTATTCAAGATTTGGAATCCAACTGGGCAGAGAGCTCCTTGCAAGGAAAAAAAAAAAAATTAAAAAAAAAAAAAAAAAAAAAAAAAGGAACACGAGGAAAAGTCCAAATATTTCATCCTGGCATTTTTAGCGTTTCAACAAAAACAAGTGGAAATCAATACTGAGTCACATCTCTGACTTCTATTCTCACCCACCCCCCCCTTTCTCTTTCCACTCAGAGCAGCCTGCAACTCATTATATAATACTGACTTCTGATTTTAGGATGGGACGAAACATTTTCATAGCAAAACGTGATTTGAGGGAAGGGTTTAGGAGGCACAAGGCACTTGGGCCTCACCAAACTAGAAACCAATTCCTTGCCACAATTCCAGTCACCTCCTTCCCTCCCTTTCAGGAACAACAGGGTTCAGCACAAGACCAAGAGCATCATTTTTTTGTCCTCTTTTTTTGTCCCACCACCCAACCACACAGAGTTCCAAGTTGCAAAGTCAGAACACCACCAAAATGAAGGGCAGGAGGTGGAAAATCCACAAACTCATCATCAGCATAGATATTGGCACTGGCTGTCCCACAGCAGGCTCCTGCTGCACAGCTAATCAAATTTGTAACAAATACCATTTTAAACAGCTTCATAAAGGGCAGATTTTACTTCATAGAAAAAAAAAACCAAAAAACTGTTGTCTCTGGAGTTGATAAAATTATCTCCACAGGCAGCAATGTCCTTAAATGCTGACTTTGAGTGTTTCATCTGTTACCTTATCTCTCCCTTCTCTCTTCTGCTGGCAAACATTCTCACCCTCTTCCATTTGTCTCCTTCTTGGGCCAAATACCAAGTCCTGACACAGGCAAAGTCTTTAATCTGCCTTTGAAGCTACCAGGAGTTTTGTCTGAGCAAGACGCAGCCTTTTGCTTGCAATTTTCCAATTAATCTATTTTTAGATTACATTTAAGACTTCCTCCAGCTTATCTCAGTGCTCTCCACAGGGACCATCTCCTTCCAGAGGGGAAATGCAGAGACAGGGCCACAGAAATAAAAATCCAGGGAGCCCTGGGACATCTCCACTCCCTGGGGTTTGATCCCTTCCTGAATTATGCTTCCACACCTCCTGCATCCCAATTCCAGAAAATTGAGGGATCTCATGCTCAGCTGTCAGTCAGACATGGGAAGAACATCCCAATTTCAGCGCTCTCAACACATTTTTAAAAGCAAGAAACTCCCCAAAAACCACCTGGAAAATTGTGAACCACCTCTGTGAAGGGCAAATAGCAATTTTCTCCTTTTTTTTTTTCCCCCTCTTTTCAGTGGGAGTTGCAGAGTAATTCCTGGGGAAGAGAAGCCCTAAAAGGTTAAACACATGGGAAACTGGTTACTTAGAAGCACTGGCAGCAGCAGAGACAGATTGCAGAGCAACATATCATTGGAGCACTTTGAAGCAGCTATTTCCAAACTTCCCAAGATATTGACAAAACAGCAGGATCGTGTCAGATGCACTCCCAGCCTGGAATGTGGAGCTGGAGCTCATGGAACACACACAGACATCCCTTTTCTGTGGAGACAGCAGGACAGCTTGAGGTTTGCCACCCAAAGAGCTCCCTCGTGCTCAGTTCTGGCTCTAAAGCTGTTCCCCAACACTCACAATCCTGTTTTCCTCCTTTTTTAGGTCATTTTAGGTCCTGCTTCTTGTACTGCTACCCCCAGTGTGCTTTCCATATGTAGTGGTTTTGGTTCGCCAGTTTGACATTTTTGAGAAAAGCAAAATTTGAGATTTTGAGAAAAGCAAAACACCTTGGTGATGAACAGCCACAGCTCAACTAAAACATCTGGTGGGGAATGACAGACCAGGAGCAGGGCAGGGAAAAGGGGGTAAAACCCCTCAAATTCCAGCAAAACAGGAGGGAAATGCCTGCTTTCCTTCCTCACCATTCCCTGCCAAAGCTCTATGGAATCACTTCAAGGAAGGACAAGGAAGGGTTGGAGAGTGACCAGGGAAAGAAAAGGAGCTGGGGAAGGGTCTGGAATGCCAGGAGTGGCTGAGGGAGCTGGGAAGGAGCTCAGCTGGAGAAAAGGAGGCTCAGGGGGGACCTTGTGGCTCTGCACAGCTCCTGACAGGAGGGGGGGATTTGGGATCTTATCCCAGATCAGGAGGAGAGGGAACGGCCTCAGGCTGGGTCAGGGGAGGCTCAGGGTGGACATCAGCAGGAATTTCCCCATGGAAAGGGTTGTTAAGTATTGGAAGGGGCTGCCCAGGGAGGTTTGGAGTGCCCATCCCTGCAGGTGTCCAAGGAACCCCTGGAGGTGGCACTCAGTGCTCTGGGCTGGGGACAAGGTGGGGATGGGGCACAGCTTGGACTCCATGGTCTGGGAGGGCTTTTCCAACCTCAATAATCCTGTGAACCACGAGGTTAAAAGGGAGGGGTTCTCATTTCAGACCCTGCAAAGACAAAATGCACCAGGAGCGACCACACTTGTGGGAAAAGGGAAAAGCTCCTGTGACTCTCTGCTCCGAGGGACAGACCCATGGCTGCTCCTCCTGTTTGCAGCCTGCTGGAGAGGCTGAGGAGGAGATTCCCAGGCAAGCAGCAGCTGCCTGTGCATCAGCAGCTCGGAGTTATCAGCCAGGCTGAGCAGTAAATCCAGGGCGCCCGCTGAGCTCTGCTCCGGGAGCGGCGGGGCTGTAATTACCTGGGACATGGAGCACAGGGGGATGCTGCTCCACCTCACCCCTCAGGAGGCCTTGGGTTTGGAGCACGGGCCCAGGGAACAGCTGTCAGCAACAGGAATGCACCTCGGGGGCTGCCAAACAGCAGAAAACACGGGATCCTTCAAGCCGTGCCCACGGACCAGCTGGCTGCTGGAGGTGATGGCAAAATACCTGGGGAGGGGAACACAGGGATGCCTCCCCACCTGCACAAATGCTGGGATCCCAGATTTAGGATCAGGAGGGAAGGAGAGAGAGGATTTTCCTCCTAGCCCAGCATTAAAGTTAGTCTCAAATGAACAAAGAGGTGTTTCAGGCCTCACAGCCCTCTGCACCTCCCAGTCCCCGCTTGCTGCCCCCTCCCTAAATTCAGGCATGAAAGGGTGGCGAGCACAGTTCAAACGCCCTCACTGTACATTAATTTTGCCTTGCTGAGCTTGTCATCCTGCCAAGCTGCCTTCCAGCTGCAAGGTGCATCTGTCTGACCCTCATTTCCCCAGGAGATGCTGTGAAACAGGAGTTCCACCCAGGTGCACCAGTGAATTGTGGCTACAGCTGGGGCATCCGCTCCAGTGCAGCCCCAAATTCCACTCAGGAGAGGAGGACAACTTTCCTTCATTAAAACCTCACAAAGCCAAGAAAACCCCAAAGAGACAAAGCTCTTTAGCAGCTTGCCTCACTAATTTTCGTGCATGTGAAGATGACTTATCCCAGACTCATCCTCAGCTGGCTGAAAATAAATCAAACCAACTTCCCCTGCTGAAGTTTCCAGCGAGAACATGTCAGGAGCTGCGCATTCACAGCTTGAGTGGCTCCTCTCTTCTGCTCTGGCAGCAGGCTGGGTTGATGGACAGCTGTCTGTGGAGCATTCCCAATCTGCTCCCCCAAAAAAAGAGTGGGATGGCTGGGAAAGAGTTCCCTGGGTCCTTCAGGGTGGGAGGTGCCTTGCTGAGAGGCTGCTGCTGGATCACGAGCTGACCCCTGCGTGCAGCACAAATGTGGAATTCTTTTCCTGCTAATCCCCCTTTTTTTTTTTTTCATCTTTCAGCTCTGGAAAGTCAAGAGAATAAAATAAATCAGGGCTATACTGGGGAGTTTTGTGTTCTCTCTGGAGATAAAAGTCTCTAAATACCAAGCAGAATTATGGACGATTTGCCTCTGAGAGGGAGCAAGTTGCTTCTGAAACTACTGATACATTTTTAATGACTGTGTGAGCTGGTGCTCTTCTTCACTGCTATCACCACAGCCTCCTGCTATTTGGAGATTTCTGCAGAAAAAATCCTTAGACAGTAGAGCAAAAAGCCAAAAGGCAGAACAAAATGTTAAATCACTAAAAGAAAACCCCCCAAAAAACCCTTCTGCTGGAGCTGCCACAGAGATAAAGAAGACATCCCTGAAAAGCAGCCACCTCTCTGTTCATTCCCTCTGCACAGCCTGACAAGGACACTCGAGGAACCTGCTGTTATTTCATGGAATTATGGAGTGGTTTGGGTTGGAAGGGATCTTAAAGAGCATCTGCCATGGGCTGGGACATCTCCCACCATCCCAGGTTTCTCCAAGCCCCGTCCAACCTGGCTTTGGGCACTTCCAGGGATGGGGCATCAGCTTCTCTGGACAGTGATTTCTGCTCCCACCTCCAAAAACGCCACCACCCTGCAGAACCTGTGTGGTATTCACATTCTCTGAACAGAGAGAGACATCATTCCCTCTCCCAGGATTTCTCCTGGGGAAGGCAGTGAGAAAGCCCAGAGAAAAGAGGAGAAAACAATTTTTATCTCTATTTGCTGCTCCTGTTGTTTGGCACACGTGGAATGTGTTATGGAGATTGTTTACCAAGAGGGATTTGTTAATTGGACACCAGTAATAGTTGTTTTGATTGACTGACCAATTAGGTCAAAGCTGTGTCATGACTGTCTAGCAAGGGTCACAAGTTTTTCTTTAGCATCTTTTTAGTATACTATTAGTGTAATATAGTATAGCTTAATAAAGCAATTGTTCAACCTTCTAAAATCATGTTATTCCCCAGCTAAAAAAATGACTTTTTCAATAAACCTGTTCCTGCCACATCTGTCCCCAGCAGGAGCCACACAAGGCTCAGCATCTCCAGCTGCCCTGGAGAGCAGTGCCAGGCCCAGGCTTCCCAAAAACCCCAACGTGTTGCTTTTATCCCCATGCAACCCCACACTGCAAACCCCCCTGCACGCCTTCTCCTGCAAGCTGAGAAACCACAAACACCCTGGAAAAACCTGGCAGCAAATTCCACCTTCTCCAGGCAGATTTTTTCCTGGGTTTTTTTTTTTTTTCACCCAAGCAGGAGTTTGGAGGGGGCTTTGGTGTTGATGGATCTCTCCCTGCCTCACCAGAAGCTTGATGAATGGTGAGAAAACGCAGCTCGAGCAAAGCTGGAGTAATCCTCACAGCTGAGACAACAAATTTAACAGCTGCAGAGCAGCAAGGAATTGGGGAAAAAAGCTGTCGGGGAATATCAACAAACAACTTCACGGGGCTTTTTCATTCTTTGGACAGGCAAAGAGAGCTCGTGCCTTGTATCAGGCTTCTTCTGCAGCCAGGCTGGGGTTTAAATGATAGTATAAAGGAGGGAAGAACCTGAAAAACCTGAAAAACATCTCAACAAGTGGCTGTTGCTGAGCTCCAAAAAGTGTCTCAGGGGGAGGAGAGAGCTCCACTGACAGCCTGCCCCGGGGCCACAAAGATGTAAGTTCAATTAAACTGAAAAACTGCTCCATTTAAAGCCACCACCAATATGTTTCGCTCGGCAAAAAATGCATAATTAGCACGGGTAAATCATTACCACGAGGTATTGTCTCAGTCAAAAAAACTTCTGTGAGGCTGAGGGAAGGATGGTATCTATAAAGAGAATGAATGGCTGGAATTACAATGCTATGTTTGAAAGGGGGGGGAAAAAATACAAATTAATGTTTGGATGGGGTGTAAACCCTTCACGCTGCAAGGAGCTGGTGAATTCCCTATTTTTGAGGGTTGGAAGAATCAGCCCTCGGGGCAAGGCTCCTCACAGAGCCTCTGGAAGCAGCCAGTGCTTCAAAAGGATACTTAACAACAAGAAGCAGAGCTCAGTTCCAGTCTGGCAATTTCTATGTTCCTATAAAAACCACGTCTCGTTTTTTAGATTTCATCAGCATTAAAGAGGCTGCTTTGCTCGCAGCCACCCCTCTCTTTGTCCTCACACCAGTGCCAGGGATGGATTTAGCCAGGCTGAGAGACAGAGCTGTGGTATCTCCCTTCCCCAGGTGTCAGGGGATGAAAGGAACCTTGGGCTCCCCATCACATCTCACTTCTCCAGAGAGCAGCCAGGTGACACCGGGGCAGGTGACAGCCCAGGGAAGGTGATATTAGTGATAAACACCTGCTCAGCTGATACATTAAATGGATTTTTTAAAATTTTCATTCCCCTAGCTGTGTTCTTTCATCTCTCTCTTCTCCCTTTTTTTTTTTCCCCCTCCACCCTTCGTGACTTCCAGAAAAAGAAGCAAGAAAACTTCAAGGAGAAAAGAATTCTGGAGGCAGTGAAGCAGAAGGACGAATGTATTGCTGACATTTCTCGTTGCTGTGGATTATTTTCTTTAACTTTCTCTCTCCCCAGCCTTGAGTCCTCTCATCTCACCCTTCTCAATCCTCCCCAGAATTAGCAAAGCCTGATCAAATTTCCTATCACAGCTCAGAGATAAAAGCAACGTGTGCCCATCCTAATTCCTCACACAGGCTGGGCTATCTCAGAGCAAGATTTCCCCCAGCATTATCAACCCTGGACCTGTGAACACAAGGAGACTTCAGTCACAGGACATCTTTATTCAATTTTCCTCTCCTCCACAGCTTTATCACACGGCCCATCAGCCCTCCCAGGCTGGGTCAATACTTGAGAGCTCTGCTGGCACAGAGGAGTGAATTATGAGTGTGAAACCCCACCTGCCCCCTCAGCCAGGCTCACAAAAGTCCCATTACAGCATCAAAACTCATTTGCTGCAGCAGCTCACTTGATCCTGGGAGTGGGTTTGAGCTGGGGGATTTAGCCAGTGCAGAGATCCAACAGCTGGGCCCTTCCTGCCCTGCTCTAAAGCCTTCCACAAAGAAAATCCTGTGCCTGCTGAGAAAACACTCAACATGATGGATGCACAGAGCACTGGGAGTAAAACACCCCGATATTTGAAATTGTGAAAAATGACCGGATAATATTGGCTTTTGCGTTTATGTTTTGGCTTATGCATGTTGTTAGCGATTATAGGTATTTAGAAATTCTAAGGAGTGAATTCTGTTTTTCACAAAATTGTAGGGTTGTTTGGGGTAACCCTCCCTGGGAGAGCCACCTGAGCCTCTGTTTGTACAAAATCTGTGTCACCAACAGCACAGGAGGGGTGAGGCTCTACATCCTCCAGCCTGGGCTGTGCTTTCATGCCTGAAATGATCCTCTCCTTCTCACATCGGCCTTTCCAACTTCTCCCATCCCAACTCCTCCCTGTTTTTTCTCAAAGTCTGTGCTGGATGAGCTCCCCCAGCCTCAGAGGATGCTGCTGCTGCAGCTGCCCCATCCCTGTGCCAGCAACTCCTGCTCCTGGCAGCAGCACAGCCCCAGTTGTGCCTGTGCCTCAGCCCCCTCGCAGGGAAGCTGCTGAGCAATGATTTGCACCTTGCACAGAGGAGCAAACACCCCAGCACATCCCTGCCCACATCATCTGTCACAACCTCCCTGGCCGTGACCATCCACTGATTGAAAAGAACACAAGGAAAAGAGAAAACCAAGACCACGTGGGGTTCCCTCCCTCCCTCCCTCCTCTGGTGCCCACGATTTATTTTTATTAACAAACAATAGCAGTTAAAAGCACCGTGGTCTCCCACGGCGAGGACTGTGTGAGACACTCTTAATTGGCTTGGAGCTGTTATCTGAGAGGAAAAATCATCACCAGGCTGGGGGAAAGGGAGAGGCTGCAGGTGGGAGGAGGGAGGGAAGGGTTTGTCCCAGCTGGGAAGGACAGGGAGCTGTCATTAAACAGGGCCAGAGGTGGCCACAGCAGCTCTGCTCCTCTGGTCCCACAGCCAGCACCTCAATCCTTGACCACAACCTTGATCCTTGACCAGAACCTCGATCCTTGACCAGCACCTCGATCCTTGACCAGAACCTTGATTCTTGACCAGAACCTTGATCCTTGACCAGCACCTCAGTCCTTGACCAGAACCTCAGTCCTTGACCAGCACCTCAGTCCTTGACCAGCACCTCCGTCCTTGACCAGCACCTCCGTCCTTGACCAGCACCTCCGTCCTTGACCAGCACCCCAATCCTTGACCATTCAGAGCACAAAATACAATGCTGAGAGTTGTTTACCTTGGATAAAGATTCTGGGCAGGTCAAAAATCATCTCTAAAGAAGGAAGAAAAGCTTTGTTTGCCTCCCCACGCCTGGCAGGCACAAACCCCTCCGTGTACAGCTGGTTTTTTCTGATCTAAAGTGGCTCTCCTGACACATTTTATGCCACATTAATTCAGCAGAAGACTCCTGCCCACTCTGCAGGCTTCCACTTCCATTAAAGCACCTCTGGTGAGGGACAGAGCAGAGTTTGCACTGCAGACAGCAGTACAGGAGGGGATTTTTGGAGAGGGAAATGCAAACTGATCTCTCCAGCTGAGGTGGCCTGGGGACGCTCTGAGGTGAGCAGAATCTGAGCTGCTCAACAAGTCTGCTTGCAAAGAAACCTGAATAAATGAGCACAGCCAGAGCCTTGGATTCATCAAAAGCTTAACCAGGAAAAAGGCTTTAAAACAGCAAAGGTCTTACACTGAGAAATGGACAAAAAATGAGTTTTGGAGTCTGGGTTTTGTTCCAATAGGGAACAAACCACTGTGGCTTTTTCCAATGGATGTTCCAGGGTTGCACCTTGATCCCTGGAAGTGTCCAAGGCCAGGCTGGACAGGGCTTGGAGCAACCTGGGATAGTAGAAAATGTCCACAGCTTTAGAAATTTTAGCAAAACATCTTTCCCTGGGCGGTGCAAGATCCAAGCACCCACTGGCATCAAACCTTTAATTCTTCCAACCTTCTTGCCTGTCTCTTACAAAACCATGCTGGGAGTGCACAAAGTGGACGAAGAACCCACTCAGGACCCCACTTTTATTACATTTCAAGGGCAGCATTCATAAGGAATTGCTTCAAACACCCTTTTTGAGGCTTCCTTGCACTCAGTGCATCACCTCTGAGCACAGCAAACAGAGCTGACCAAAACCCATTTCCCCCTCCTCAAAAGCCAGGAATTCTCCAGTTGTGCCACACTTTGGTTCTGCTAAGTGGAGACACTTTTGGGAACTTTCTCTCAGTCATATGGCTCACCGTGATCCAACCTTCAACATACAAAACACCAAGTTTCCCTTTTGAAGGAAACCTTGAGGTGGTTCCCCCCACCTCTCCAAAGGCTGCTTTTTTCCACAAAAAAAAAAAAAAAAAAAAAANAAAAAAAAAACACAAAAAAAAAAAAAAAAAAAAAGGAAAAGAAAAAACCCCCTTCTTTTAGCAAAAAAAAGGCTTTGATGGAAAATTTTCAGCTCTCTCAAAAGAAAAGAAACCCAAGGAGCACGGAGCCCTATTTGCTGTTAGTGAAGAATTGCTGCTACACCAACGAGGCTCTTTACACATGAAGGAAGTTCTAAAATATGAATCGGATCTGTGAACATCTCAGGAGTCTGGAGGGAGAGAAAGCTCTTAAATGCATCAACCTGATCTCTGGGCTAGAGAAAGAAGATTAATCTATTTATTTAACTTAGAGGCCCTGGCAGATTCAAGAGGGAGAAGAAAGGAAAACAAAGCAGCCTCTACCAAATCAACCCTCAAGAAGTGGTTTATGGCCAAAAATCTGGGTTTGCTTCTTTCTATTGCTGCCAAAACTGTTAAGTGAAACAAATAGATTAATCTCCCATCTATCACCCACAGAACATTTTGATCCATGCAAGCTCTAAAAGGCTGGGTTTTGAGGAGAGAAGGAGGCAGTTTGTGAATGGCTGAAGATGGAATTTGTGTGTTTTAATGGAGTAAGGATTGCTGGGGGTGCACGTGGATGACAGGGAGCATATGCACAGGGAGGGAGGTGGGAACCAGGACAGATGCCAGGCTGAGAATAGGAACAAGAAAGCACAAGGGTGATAGCCTTGGGGGCAAAGGAGCAAGGAAACCTGCAAAATTAATGGGATACAAGGAAAATACAGGAGCTGGGAGATGCTGGTGCAACAGTGCAGCTGCACACAACCACCAGATGCAAAAGAATAAAGCAGCAATAAATAGTCTTGCACAGGAAGGCAGAATCAAAGTCCAAACTTGTATGCGAAGTTGCAATTAAAGGCATTATTTTGCATGAGAGAAGCTTTTAATCCTGCTTGTAGCAAAAGTGACAAGAAGGAAAAAGAAAAAAAAACACACAATATTTCAGGCCAGAAAACCACGGGTTCGATTAATTAACAGCAAAAAGCAGCAACCAGGGGTACAGTGCTCCTGTGTTGCTGAGATGAAACACCCAAAACCCAGAGGGATGGAGGAGAATGGGCAGCCCTGGCACTTTTCCTCTGCTTGCTGTAACCACACATCAAATCCCATATAAAAGAGGGGAATTCTGGCTCTAGGGAAAATGCCAGCCACACAAGTGGAGCACTCAGGGTTGTTTTGGGGTATTATTTGCTGACCTCCCTCCCTGGTGGGGATGTGAGCCTGAGGGAATGAGATTTGTTTTTAATCCAGCAGAGATCCCCTGGCTCAGCAGGAGGAGCATCCCCAGAGCAGGGATGGGGAGAGGGACAGCAATGTTGGCTGACAAAAGGAAATTTCCTCTCCTGCCTGTCACTGCTGGGCAGGAGACCAGACAAATCCTCACACTCATCCTTGGCAAGAACCTGCTCAGCTTCTCCCCTCAGCACCACAACAGCACCGAAAATTCACTCACAGACATGACTTGTCTCCACAGCCTTGGCTCTGGCACCTCTCAGTTTCTCACTCCCTGTCTCATGGCCTTTCGTGGGTTTATTTAAGGCTTGGGGAACCTTTTGCATAACGGGAAATTTGGGCTCAGAGCAGCTTGCCTGGTGATGCAAGAAGTGCTTTGGAACCAAGCACCACTCAAGTTTCATAAGCCTGCAGATAAACCCCTTTCTGCCTGCTTTATCCTTTGTTTCTCCGATATCTGGCCACTTCACAGACACAATTCCAGGGCAGCTCCACATTTCCCCTGTGGTTCTGCCTGAGTTATTCACCATTTCTCCTTTTTTGCTAAGGGGAGCTTAGACAGAGCCACTCCTGCAGGAGATCCCAGCTTTTTCACTAAAGGTGAGTGGAGATCCCCAAAAGTGCTAATGGGGCTTGTACTGCCATAAAAACCACGCTAAGCACAGCCCTGAGGAAAACCCCACAAAGCCACAAAAATCTCCAGCATTGATTTCTGCCAACCTGGCCCAGCAGAAGCTGTCCCTGCCCATGACAGGGCGCTGGAATGAGATGAGCTTTGAAGTCCCTTCCAACCCCAAACCATTTTGTGACCCTGTGATTCAAACAGAGGCAGTGTTTGAAGAGCCAAACACAGGATAAATCTCACAGACACTTCAGGAGGTTTTGCTCCACTCTCTCTCCTGTCTGCAGTGTGGTACAGGATGAGCAGTGACACACTTGTGGCCTTTCTCCAGTGAGCAAAGATCACTTGGCCTCGTTAGCAAAGCGTGACACAGAGCCCCACAAAGGCCCAGACATGGCCTCAGCATGAAAAACAAATTTGTTCCCTGAGCAAAGCCACCGTGGCCAGGTTAGCTGTAATCAGGCTGGCCGTGCTCCTGGCTCAGCAGCATTCCCAAAACTGCTCCCAGAGCGCTCATCCTCATCAGTGATGTCCAATTTCCAAACTGAGCAAGGAGCAGCCCTTCCCAGAGCTGGCTTTGCAGTTGTTCTCATCACTGTCTTGACACCAATCCCAGTTAAATGAGGGAAGGACGAAGTTATGCCCAAGCTGAGCTCTGAAAAGCCTCATCACATCACTCTCCTCCAGCTCTAGCATAAATTGTCCTCATTAACCAGGCTCAGCCCAACTTTAATGTTTGCATCTTGACCTATAATCCATCCAGACCCCAGCACCACGTCCTAATGCAGCTGTCACCCTCAAGCCCACAGCCACAGCCTGCCTGGGCAGATGAGCCACCACGACTCAGGGATGTGACATCCTGAATCTGCTCTTTCCCATCCAGACACTTCTGCTTGTGTGTCAACAGCAGAGAAAAAGAGGATTAAACAGCTGAGCTTTCAACACCCACTTCTGTGCCCATCCTTAATCAATCTGGAACAGGATGGCCAGCTCCCAGCCAAATTTCATGGGGATGCAGGCACATAAAAAACTCCTGGTTTCTCTGAGTTTCATGAAATCACAGTCTGCTAGAGGAGAGAAAGATTTCCTCTCAGAGGGAAGGGCTGAATGTCTAGCTTGGCTCCCATCAGGCACCAATGAATCCACCAGGGAAGGACGTTATGCATGCCCTAAATGTGGGGAAATCATCAATTAGAGCTTGCTGAGCTCAGCCACGAGGCATAAACAACTCTCCCGGCTGCCTTAACTCCCCAGCTCATGGGAACCACTTGGGTTTTATTCCCCCAGCCTCTGGAATTTCTCTTCACCTCAGCCCCTCTCCAAGCAGAGGCAGTTTGGAGTGGCTGTGATTCAGCACAGCTCATTTTGAAGCAGTCTGGAGCCCAGCAGGCTTCCAAACTATTCCAGGAGCCACTGGCCCAGCTGATTGCTGCTGACTGCTGTCAAATGGCAGCCTCTGAGCCTCCCCCTGCCCCCAAGAAGAAAAGCTGTTAATGCTAAAATTCACATTATTCCTTCCCAAAAGTAGTTTCCATACTGCTGGTGGGAGAGAACAGCACTGAAAGTGGAGGAAGGATCTTGATCAGGCCCCCAGCCTGAGCTGGAGCAGCTTTTCCTGCCCTCCATCCTCAGCCTGAATTAAATCACAAACATCAGGAGGCCATTCTCTCTCTGCCACCCCCAACAAACGCTGCTGCTCCAACAACAAACCCTCAGAGAGCTCAGGGAGATGGTGACCTGTTATTAACAGGGCATGGGCAGCCTGGTGTGGGCAAACAGAGCTTTAAATCAGCAACAAAACCAGCTGCCAGCACCTTGGTGGTTCCTGGGGAGGAGCAGTCCCTGCCCTGAGCTCACTGGATGCTCTCTGTCCCCACCACTCCACCCCTTCTCCCGCAGCAGCTGGGGTGAGAACACATCAGGAAGGTCATTTCACACCTGGATTTCAGCCACTGATCTGGGCAGCATCCTTGGGGGCTCCAGTTCCACCCCATGGCACAGGAGATGGGGCTGGATGCTGAAAATGGTGAGAAGCACAGCCCGAAGCCCTGCAGTGACACCGGGCAGGAGCCTGGCCAAGCACAAGGCACAGACTCCTTTTCCTCCAGCAGCAGCTTCAGCCAGGGAATGCAGCAAAGAACGATCAGTGCAGAAAGCCTTTGACACATCAAGGGAGAAAAAAACCCCAGAAAACAACACTCTCAGCAATAAACAGTGCATAATTTGCTGTTACTGAGGCGCTGGATTAACTCTGGCCCCTGAGCAGGCTCAGATTCTCTGTCCTGCAGGACCTCTCCGAGCAGCACTTGCAAGGAGCTGCTCATTAGGGCTGCAAACACCCAAAGCCCCTTCAGATCCAGCTGCTCCCTGAAGTTCCCTGCCTGCTCCCTCTCTCCTGCACCACTGCAGCCATCCAAGCCCCCTAAAAACAGAGCTCACCTCCCTCAATGTGGATGTTTATCCCAACAGCTCCCTGCTTGGGTTTGCTCCACCCTGATACCCTCCTGAGCCTGGCAGTGCTCATCAGGAAAACTGAAAACAGAAGCAGCTCACCTCCTGCTGCAGCCAGGGTGATGAGTGCCTGTCCTTTTTTCCCTGACTCCCACCTGCATCTGATCATCCCCCTTTTTCTGCCATCCCCATGGCTACCAGCACTCTTTGCCAGCTGCCTGCCAAACCCCTCTCCTCGGGGAGGAGGCACCAGTGCCTGCCTCCCCCTGCATGGAACTCATTCCCTGGGAATGGATCCCGCTGTTCTCCCCTATTTATCCAAGCTGGTTGTGTTTTTCCCTGTGCCCTGAACTTCCCTGGCAGGGTTTGTCCTCGGGACATCCCTGCAGAGGGGTGTGCTGCTGTTATCCACCCTGATGTGCCACAGGGAGGAAATCTTTCCTCTAGCAGACTGTGAGTGCGTGAAACTCAGAGAAACCAGGAGTTTTTTATGAGCCTGCATCCCCATGAAATTTGGCTGGGAGCTGGCCATCCTGTTCCAGATTGATTAAGGATGGGCACAGAAGTGGGTGTTGGAAGTGGGTGTTGTCCCACAGGGGACACAGAGCCCCCCCAGAGCCCCCACACAGCCAAACCAACCTCAGGACCATCAGAAGGGATGGGGAGAGGCACAGCAAGGAAAGCTGAGTGGGAAATGCCTGGTGCTGCAGCTCCTGGGCTGTAGGGAAGCAGGCAAGGCTCCCAGTTTCACTGAGGCACTGCCACCCCTCTCTGCCATCCTCCACCACAGCCTGGCAGCCCAGGATCTGCAGGATCCTGTGAGAGCAGCTGCTTTTCCGTGGCATTTTAACTCAGCCCAGCTCAAATCCATTCCTTGGTGTCAGCTTCACCAGCCTTGGCCACTCTGCTCCAGTCTCAGCCCAGAGAGGAGAAGAGAGGTCCAGGGATGGGTGGCAGAATCCTGCTCAGGAAGAATTCCTGCACTGAAAGGATTGTTAAACATTGGCAGGGAGCCCAGGGAGCTTTGGAGTCCCCATCCCTGGAGGTGGCACTCAGTGCTCTGGACAAGGTGAGGTTTGGACAGCTTGAACTCAAGTGTCTTGGAGGTCTTTTCCAACCTAAATACTGAATTCTAAACCTGATTCTGTCCAGTCCTGCCCCCAGTGCTTCAGCTTCCTGCCCTCCCCATCCCACAGAAGGGCACAGGAGGTGCAGACAGGAATTTCAGTGTGTGGGGAAGAGGAGGAGTTAAGAACAGTGAGCATTCAGAGCAGGAAGAGGCCACATTTCTGCTAAACCCAGAAATGGATTTAGGCTGCTCCTCCAGGCTGGAGGCAGGAGCAGAGCATCCAAATCCCAGGGAAGGGATGGACAGTCTCCAGATCCCTGGATTTATGTCAACCTGGAGACCAGACAAGGACCCATTAATTCCTGAGCTGTCCAAGCAAGAACTGGATGAGTGACAACTTCAGACAATGGCCCACGTCCCCGGGGTGCCCAGGAGAGGATGCTGGCTCTGTCTGAAGCTCCAGGAGAGCTCCCAATTCCCACATCCCGCCCTCCTCACGCTCCCAGCCAGGAGCCCTCTCCACCCCCGTGCCTTGGGAAGGGCTGATAAAGGAGCTGCCTGGCAGCACTGGAGCACTGCTCCTCCTGCAGCCTCCTCCTCCCATCCCTGTCCCTCTCTTCCCAGGCTGCTGCCACTCAGGCAGGAATTGCTCTCTGGGGAGGGATGGGGGGCACAGGATTTTCAAATCCCTCTCTTGGAGCTGACAGCAGCCTTTCAGCCCAACAACAGCTCAAAATGCTGCTGAAGAGAGATATTTTTATGAAAGCTCCCCCCCCACCATCTTCCCAAAATCATTCTAAGCTCCTTTTCTTAGGCACTTTGAAATAATTAAAGTCTTCCATCAAATTATACTGAAGATCTCTATGAAAAGCCTTTAATTTCCATTCACTTAATGTAACTCCATCCACCAGATGAACTCTGCAGGGGGCTCTTTTTGTTTGGAGTTTTTCTTTTATCCCATCTCTTTTTTTATTATTATTTTTTTTTCCTACTCCTCCTCATAAAACACCATGCTGGGAAACTTTAATTTGATTTTAGCCTGGCTGGAATTTTGGGCTGTGCCACATCCTGCACAGCTGCAGTGGGAATCTCGAGCTCTCCTTAACATTTAATCAGCTCCTGGTGGGCAGCAGCAACGTCTGAGCGTGGGGTGGGGACGTCAGAAAGCCTCTGAATGAGCAAAGAACCAGCACCAGAATCTCCCCAGTCCATTGCTCCCTCCCACAGGAGTGCTGGGATAACAAAAAGTGCTCCAGCAAGCCCAGGCAGCAGAGAGGGGAGGGTTTCTTATTTTATCTAAGGAGGGGAGATTGCCAGCCTGACCTTTAGCTCAGAATAAATAGCAGGGATTTTCCACCGGGCAGAAATGGCTCTTTCCACCCCAGTGACTTCTCCAGGTGAAAAAACCCCTTAATGAGCCAGAAGTTTCCCAAAAGAGAGCCAACATCAGCTCCCAGTGACAGCTGGGAGGTGCTGGGCAAGTCTGTGCCACGAGGCCACAGCTCAGGATGTCACCAGGGCTGTGTGAACATGCAGAGAATCCCCCTGTGTGTGCCACCCCCTCTGGCTGTGCCTGCAGCAACCAAACCTAACAACAACCCCCCAAAAACCCCTGGTTTTCCCCATCACTCTTGCTGTAGCAGCTCAGGCACTTCAAGGCCTGTTTGCCTTGAGACAAATGAAGAGAATCTGCTCCCCAAACTGTTGGGGCCATCTGTGCAGGGAGGGGGGGCTCAGCAGCACTGCAAACACCCCGTGCAGGGCAGGCACACAGAGCCCTTTTGCCCCCTTTATCCTGATCCAACTCTCCCCAGGGTGATGGAGAAGCAGAGCCAACACCTTGGAAGGAAGGGGAAGCCAAGGAAAAGAGCAGATCAGGAGGGAAGGCACGTGCTTCTGTCCAACAGAGGATTTCCCTGATTTTTGTGGCTTTTCATGGCTTTGTCCCTGCTCCCACTGGTGCTGATCCACTCTTCCTCGTTGGGTGTCTCCTGGCCAACACATTTTCCCTGGCAGTGGGGTTAGATAAAGGAGACAAAAAAATGAGAGTTGGGTCTTGGCAGATCCCTGGGTTGGTGCAGAATGGCTCCAATGGATCCAGGCAAGGAAAAATAAGGAAAAAAAGCCCCACAAACTGCCAGAAACAGGTTTTAGCTGCTAATAACTGAGAGCCACAGGGTAGGAAACAGGGACAACACAGAGGGATGCAGAGTTCTGCACCCTAGAGAGGAACCAGACAGGGACAATTAATGCAGATGCATTTCAGGAGCAGGCAATGTGTCCTGGTGTAATTCAGAGCTTAAACTCAGTTTGTCAATGCTAAAATGAGGATTCTGTCCCAAAACCAGGATAAGAAAAGGGGTGCCAGTGTCCCTGGACGGGGCAGCCCTGCACACACAGGTGTCACCCTATCCATAGGCCACGTCCCAAACGAGCCATGGGCCTTGCTCTTTCCCAAGGCTTTTTAGGGACCTGCAGAAGCTTTGACATCCCCCAAAAAACCCTCAAAAATTTTGCAACCAGCTCTGTGAGCAGTCTGGGAGAGTTAAAGCACTGGCACGTGGCACTGCCAGCAGCTGCTCAGCAAAAGGGAGACGATGATGATGATGGTTAACTGGTGTTTGATTTTCTCCCTGGCAGAAGCTGGGACATGGGGTTCAGAACCCTTTGTGGCACCCTGCCAGACAAGGAATTATGCAGGAACAAGGGGAATAAAGCTTGCTGACCTTCCAAAACAGCAGGGCTTGGTTTAGTAATCACAGCACCAGCAACCTCCAGGAGCTGGGAATTTGCTGGGAATTTCAAGGCTCCTATGAGGCAAAGCCTGACACTGCTTCAGGACACCAAGATTTCCTCCCTGGCTCTGCTGCTTGGCCAAACTTTCTCTCCTCATGCATTAATTTTACCACCTGTACCTAGTGAGAGTCATGTCACCGACCTCTGCAGCGGGGGTGTCAGGATGAAGAGTGTTCTGCAAGGCTCATACATCATCATTAGCTCTGGCCAGGAATAACCCAGGCACTGGGAACCTGGAGCAGCACTTTTCCAGCTGCACTTGGAATGTGCTTCCCTCCTTCCAGCCCACATCCTGCTCCTTCTGCCTAGCTGGACTTTATTGCCATTTATTTGCACCACAGAAGCACCCTAAATGAAATCATCACGGCTCCTTGTCCCCAAAAATGTGTCTTGTCAGTCAAATCAAGTCCTGCTCTGCACAGCAAAAAAAAAAGACAGAGAATCACAGAATATCCTCAGCTGGAAAGGACCCACAAGGATCATCTGAGTCCCTGCACAGCACAACTCCAACAATTCCACCCTGTGCCGCAAAATCCCAAAGCAGAACTAGGAGATGCTGCCATTAACATTTCACACCCGAAGTCTACAGACAGCCCTCGCACAAAAGCCTAAATATTGAGGAAAATGAGGAAATAACAGTTTTTTACAACATTTCCACAGAGATTTCTGCCCAGTGGTGCAGCAGCTCAGCCATTCCCATCCCCACAGTGGGACAGGGCATGGGAAAAGTCACTGCAAGAGTCGACTGCAGACACAAACCGGGTGGGTTACGCGAGGTAAATTCCCTCTGCAAAATCACTTCTCTCACCCCCAAACCAGAGCAGTGATTCACCAGATGAAGAGACTCTCATAATTCTCCCCCTGACAGCTCAGGACAAGCAACACAGCTCTGGTAGCACCAGGTCAGTGCTGTGCCTCAGAGCACGGGCCAGAACAGCGCGGGGATGAAGGTAATTAACGACGCAGTAACGAAGCTGTTTAGTCATCCGCTGTGCCAGCAATCCATCGCTGTCATGTGCAAAGGGAGAATCAAAGCTGCCAGCAGGGCTCTGGAGCTGCCTGCTGGCCCCACACACTCCTGATGGGCTTTGGAGAGGAGCTGGAGTGGCCTTCTCCAAAAATCCAAATAAACCCCACACTGGCACCAGGAGGTGACACACGCGAGGAGCCCTTCATGGCATTTTTCCGTGGTCACATTAAAAACCAAGACCCAAAGGCTCTCTCCCTTTTCCAGAATCCCAGAGGGGTTTTCCAAGACCCCAAAGGGGTTTTCCAGAATCCCACAGTGCCCATGGTTGACAGGACACTGAATGTCCTGGGTTGTCAGATAAGTGTGGNACTGGCACTGCAGGAGGGCTGAGCCACCACATTCAGGTGTGCGCTTGAAAAACACTTCTGTGCCCAGGTTTTGGGCTTATTTCAAAAGGTGGGGGGCACCCAAGCAATTTCCTGGATGGGAATCACATTTTTGACACCAAAATCCACCAAAACCCCAACTCTGGGTTGATTTCAGCCTTTGCAGCGATACCTGAGAGCAGCACAAACACCCAGGTGAGTTACTGCTCCCCTGACGCTGAGTCCAGATTCTCTCTTCTTCCCTGTCCACCCCCATACCTATCACTATTTTATTGTGAACATTTGTGGTTTAATTTCCACCTCTCCTCTACTTTCTTTTTCCTTCCCCAACACCACTAAAAGCTGGCAGGTTTTAAAATCCCCGAGTATCTCGACAAGAGGAGGGCTGGAACAGCTCCTTTGGGGACAATGGATTCTATTCTCCTGCAGTGTGCCTACAAAGTCAAACCCAAATTCTTCCTTTTTATAGGAATTCATTCAAAGCCTATTGATCTGAGCCTTCACTCTGCTCTTAACAGCCTCGGAGTTGGATTTTTTTTTTTTTTAATCAAGGTTTCTAAAATGACATTCAGGCCTGTGCCTTTATCTTTTTAACCAGCCCCTTTACTCCTCCTTGCCCCAGTGCTGCTTCCCACACTCCAACTCCACGGAAAAACCCCACAAACTGCCCCAAAATTTTACTTGCTCCCCCCACGACCACAGTTGTGGCTCCTCCCAGAAATCCCAGGATTATGGATGCTGGAATTGCTCCCTGGGAGTGATTACAAGCCGTTCCTAAGCTGGACCTGGGGACTCCTTATCCCCTGAATTATTCTCCTGGAAGCAGCTCCTGCAATCTGCTGAGGGCTTGTACAGCATGGCTCACACTTATGGATGGTGACAGCTTGGATTTACTCTGCCTCGAGGTGGAAAAGAGAAAATTCCATGTGGGAATGGTTCTAAGGGCAGTCACTGGCTCCTGCCTGAGCATTCCAGGACAGTGGAATTGCTGATGCACCCGTGGGATCATCCCTTCAGACCTCCAGGTGCCAGCAGCATTCCAGACTTTTGAGAGTGGTGGCACAACCCTGACAATCCCAGAGCACTATTCCAGGACTGGGAAATCCTTATCCACGAGCAAAAAAAACCAAAAAAGACCTTACAACACCTCCTTTAAAATGGTTTCCTTTGTGGTAAATAATCCAAAATATGGGTGGCACCCAGGCCTTGACAGCTCCTGGAATTCCCTGAACCCTCTCCAGGCTGGGAGATGGTTTTCCAGCCTGTTCTTCCTCACCCATATTCCTGCACCCAGCGAGTTTTGCTCAGGTATCACACCAGAGAAGCTGCCCAAACTGGGGGAGCACAACCCTCCCCCTCACCCACCTCTGTCCAGCACCAGGCAAGCTGAAGATAAGCAAGGACACAGCCCAAAAAATCGGAATGTGAGCCCGGGAGAGGCAGCAGGCAGACAGACAGACATGGAACAGCGAGCACAAGGCTGCTCTGAGCTCACCAGCACGGCTGGGAGAAGCAGCAGCCCCGGATTTATGGCCAGGCTGGAATGCCTGGTGGAGCAGGAGGTCAGGGGAAGAGCAGCAGTAAATCCTGCCTCCCCCACCACAGCTGGGAATGGCAGCAGAAGGATAAAACCCTGTCACACCAACCTGAAAGATTCCCTGGTAACAACACTCGAAATTTCAGCTCTGTCTCTGACTCCTCACATTTGGGCTGGGTTATTAACAGGAGATTAATTAGAGGCAAGCAAGGAAGGATGTTAAGATGCAGCAGGGTAAGATCATGTCCACAGCCACAGGACTCTGCTCTGAGGGCAGGGACACAGCCAAGAAACTCAAGAGTTTTAATTTGAGCCCACCATCATCCAGATAAAACAGAGTTTTCTGCTGGTTTAATGCAAATACATGGCTTAAAGGCAGATAAAAGGGAGAGGAGGCAGAAAGGACAGCAAAAATATGCCAAGTCCTGAAGGAACAAGGCATTTTACTCATTTTAATAAATAAAGCACAATTCCATTCATTCAGAAAGTGGATAAACCCTTGGCTTGCAGAGCAGGAATTACTCCAGGTTGGTTCCTCCCCTCCCTGTTTGGAAAAACACTCCAGAACTGGGGCTCTTTTTCACCCAACTGGTGGGAACAGCAGTGCCAGGTGCTATTAATAGGAGCTGCCTACAGCCTGAGGGAGCTCTGCTGCTCTCACCAGGGCTCTCTACCCATTCTCAGATTTAATTTTCATTCATTAAAAATACAAAAAAATAAATAAACCAACCCCCCAAAAAAAGGTTTCAAACACACTTAATGAATTAACACATAGATGCTTCTCCCCCTGTTGCTTTCCCCTCTGAGGACCTTGCCAAAGCAGGAAAATAATAATTCAGCTGTGGCCAAGAACGGGGTTTAAGAAGTGTTTGTTGTTTTCTGGCTGTTTGTTGTGCTTAATTATAGACGTGTTAGAGCTCCCGTGCCCGCCTTCCCCTTCCTGCAGTTACATAATCAGCCCCAGCACACGCTCCCACCCACCACAACAACATTCCCAACGAGTTTTCTACTCAGAAAACTCCATTTTCCCAGAGTTTTCTACTCAGAGAGGCAAACATGGGGATGCTCATCAGCCTTGCTGCCCGGGGAGAGGGGCTGGGGTGGCCAGAAGGGCTCAGAGTTCCTGTCACAGCTGGAAAAAAAAAACTTCCAGCCCCGTACTGAGGTTTTATCCACGTGGTTGTGGATCTGCTCCTCCTCTTGAAGCAGCTGATGCTGAAGGTTTGGAGCATCAATGTTCTGCCTTCCCACCTGAAGGGCTTTTGCAGGTTACAGCTTCACTGTCCCTGATGATTTATGGGATTTATGAGAATTTCAGCAGATCCCACACTTCCAACCCAAGCACATCTAGGCATTGAACCAGACATTCTCCATTACACACAAAAAAAAAAATCACACACTGTCCATCATAAACAGCCCCAGCCAAAATCCCAGTCTGAGGGAACAATTCCAATGTCACCACACAAAGTCATGCTAAAAATAATAAATCTCCAGCACACACAGAGAGCAACAGGTGAATACCAATGGTGTGGAATCACTGAATGGACCTTAAAAATCATTTAATTTCACCCCCTGCCATGGGCAGGGACACCTCCCACTAACCCAAGCTGCTCCAACCTGGCCTTGGACATTTCCAGGGATGGGGCAGCCACAGCTTCTCCAGGAAAACTGTGCCAGGACCTCACAGGAAAAAAATTAACTAATACCCCATCAAACCCTACCCTCAGTTTGAAATCATTCCCCCTTCTCCTGTCACTACATGCTGGAATTAACTGGAATTATTAATCCAATGAATGAATTCAGTTAATTAATCCAATTAATCCAATTCATTGTTCATTTCTTCCTGGTTCTGACCACGTTTGCTGTGCCCCAGGTTTGTTTAGCAAAGCAGAGACTGAATCTGGTTAAGAAAGGGACAGCAGAAGGTGCAGGGGAGATGCAGGGCAGCAGGAGCTGTGAGTTTCTTGAAAAACAAAGAGCCTGTTCAAACATCTGCTGCAAAAACAACTTTTGGGCAACTTCTGAACTCTTCCAGAGTGCAAAGATGCAGAATTAACCCTTTTGGAATTGATCAGGATTTCACTGCTCCCAAAAGCTGTGCCTGGATGTGACCCCTGCCCTGCTCAAATCCCTCCTGCAAGCAGAGCTTTGGGAATGTGGCACAGACAGGAAGTTGGGAAAAGAAAAGGGCACAACCTGACAAATTGGTGCCCCTGTGTGAGGCAAATAACATATTATAAGAGACACTTATAATGCATTGTAATCAGGAAATTGTTGGCTTCTGATTGTAATAGCATAAATTATAACATCTGCATTGTCTCACCCTTCACATGAGACTGAAAATAGGGAAATACAGGTTGGATATCAGGAAGAAGTTTTTCACAGAAAGGTGATAAAGTTCTGGAATGTTCTGCCCGGGGAGGTGGTGGAGTCACCATCCCTGGGTGTGTTTAACAAAGCCTGGATGTGGCACTGGGTGCCAGGGTTTAGCTGAGGTGTTGGGGCTGGGTTGGACTCGATGATCTTGAAGGTCTCATCCAACCTGGTGATTCTGTGAAAATGGCACAGAAGGTTTTAAAACACCTCTCAGTTGCCCCATCTTTGGGTCAGAAAAGAGCATAATCTGACAAAACAACAGCGAGGTTGGGGCCACAGCAGCGCCCAAACCCAGGAGGAGACAATCCTTGGAAGGGTGAGGAGCATCCACAGCGAAGAAGAGGCAGAGGGGGCCCAGTTTGGGGTCACAGCAGCCCAGTTAAGACAGCCCCAGGCAGGGACAGAGGATCTGTGCTCCTCACATGGATGCACTCAGAGCCTCACAGATTAATCAGAGCCCCGGCCTCCAGCCAAGCTCCAGCCACAGGAGCCATTTATCACAATAATTAAAGAAAAAAAAAGCAGCATTACAAGGATTCTGGAGCCATCGGTCAAGGAGCAGAAGAAAGGGAGAAAGAATCCAGGGAAAGCTTTTTTCCAGCTTTCCTCCACCAGCACCACAAGGTGACAGCTCCAGGAACCTGACACATCACTGGCCTCTCCCTCCTCAAATCCCATTCCCTTTGTGCCTTTTGTTCCAGCCACCCAATCAAAACGAGGGGGAAAATTAAAAAAAAATTATTAAGACATAAAAGTTTATTGATTGATTTAAAATTATGCTTTGAAACAAAACCCTCTGGATTGGAAAGCTTGTATTTCACCGTGGGAAGGGGTGGTGGAACACAGGGAACACACAGAGAAATAAACAGCCCCGTCTCAGAGCATATATTTTGTCTTCATTATGCCCCTGAGAAGGTGTTAATATACAATGTACAACGTATTAATCACCCCTCTAACTTCCAAATGCGAAATGCATCATTAACATTCATGTTGTTTTCAATTAGTTTGCTGGATGGGAAGGAGGGAACAAAGACAGGTTCCCTCACTAAATTTTGATGCCTTCCCAAAGACTGGGGACCATAAAAAGCAGCTGGGGTGAAACTCCTGCACTCCCCACCACCCAGCAGGGGCTGCTGGCAGCAGGGTGAGGGAGGCTTTTCATTGATGTGGCAATTAGGAAAAGGCAGGGTTTGCAGGCAGACAGGTAATTTAGAAGTGTAAATTTCCAGGAGTGATTCAAGTGTTTTGGGACAGATTTTCAAAGGGTATCAGCCGCCAAAAGAGGCAGATAAGCACCTCGTGGGATTTGTAAGAGCCCCTCAACCAAGGGCCCCTGACTCCTGTTGATACTTTCATTTATAAAAAAGGGCTTTGAAGATTGTTTTTGATCCCAAGTCTTAGAAGTTTTCCTGTTCAGATACAAGCTGTCCTACAGAGAAAAGCTGTTTGTTTCTCATTGTGAGACTCTCATCTCTCACAGGCTCCTTTGCCAAAGGACAGAAGGTTCAAAGTCACTCCTGTAGGACACCTGACCTTGCCCCAACAGCAGCTCAGTGCTGCCCATTCAGAGATGTGATCACTGAAATTATTTCATTTCTGGGTGCTGAGCACTTCTGGAAGCTCCTAAGAACTGGAAGGGCGGCACCACCAAGAGATGAGCTGGAAACTTTTCCCTCCAGCCAAACTCTCCCAAGTCTCATGGCCACTCACTCAGGAATTTGGCTTTGGTGGCAAAGCTGGAGCAGCTCAAAAGAGTTGGAAAAGAAGTCTGGAAAAAAAGCTGGGTTCTTCTGCTAAAGCAGCTCCCTCTGACAGATCAGTCAGGACTCCTGTGGTTGTCCAGGCCCCCTTCCAAAACAACCAGCCATGGGCCTTCTTGAGCTCATTCCAACTCCAGCTTTATCCTTCAGGAAAAGCATCCAATCACAAGCTGAAGTTGCCATTCATGGATAATTGACCACAAGCCTTAGGGGAGATATTAGAGTTTTTAATTACTCTCACTTCTCAGGACCGTCTGTCTTGGTCCTAAGGCAGAGCTCCTTGAGCTCCTGTTCCTTACAAGTGGCTCCTGCTGTACTTTCTCAGACCAAAAAAAAAAATTAAAAAAAAAAAAAATGCAGTCACCTTGGCAGTAGGAAGAAAAAACAGGATTTCATAAAAAGGGAAAGACAGCTGAGCCCAGAGGATGAGTCACATCTGAGATGTCACCTCAGAGGGAACACAGGCCAATTGCTCTCTGTTGACTTAAAGAGATGAGACACCTCAGTGAAGGTAAGGGGGATGGATCCGGGCTGAGGGATGGGAGAAAAACCCAAAACACATCCCCACAGCAGTCCTTGGTTGAGTATTGGATTTAAAAGGATGCACCCAGAGCTGAGATGGGACAGAACCCACCCTGCTCTGGTCACAACTATTCAGCACAAGCACCTGTCCCTGCAGGAGCAGAGTCCCTCTGTGCTGACTCCACTCACGAGGCACCAGCAGACAGCTGCTCTCCCCCAAAGTGAGAGAAAAAATAAACAAAAACCTCCCACAGTGACAAATTCCAGCCCCTCCCTAACTCACGGGAGCCGTGCGCATCCCCCTTGAAGTGTGGCAGCAAATCCCACTTAATCCCCCTCATTCCAGCACGTGAGCTGCTCAATAAAACAGCCTTTTGTTTAAAAGTGACGCCACCCGGGACGGAGCTGCTGCCTCAGCCTCAAATCCAGCACAAAACCACCTCTCTCCCATTTCCTAAAAACCACAATTCCCCCATGGATGGCACCTGCACAGCAGCCCGGGGGGATCAGCCAAGCCAAAAAAGTTGCCACGTGCTGGAGACCTGAATCCACCCAGAGGAATAGGTTGCTATGGTTCCCAAGATCTAATCCAGAACGATACAGGTATAAAAAAGAGAAAAATGCAGTGATTAAAAATAAATAAATAGACAAATCTGGGCCCGGTGCCATGAAAAATGTGAAGTTGTCCTTGACTCCAGAAGCAAATGAGGCATGAAATGTATCAAAATGTGATATTGAATATAAGGATGTATTTAATATTTTACAACAGTGGAAATCTTGTTACAAAAGGGCTGGATCATAAATCAAGCCGAGAGGGGGCCAGTTCTTCCCTTCTCTCCCCTCTCCTTCCCTCTCATTGCTCCTGGAAAAGTTTGAGCAGGGAGGAAAGCTGAGCATCCCTCCCAGGAAGAGTGGAGCAGCTTGGTTTGTCCAGCAGCAGCAACAAACCCTCATTAATCACCTCATTATCTATTTCAGTACTCAATCACCTGTTCTGCTCCAGAGTCACTGCTTATTTATTTTTATTTGTCTTAATTCCTGAAGATGTCCATCCCTCCAGAAAGGGCTGAAAACTCAGCCCAGATCTCTGCCCTCAGCTCATTAACCCATTGTGTTAATTGCCTGCCTGGGCTACCACTTGTCAGCTGCTCACTTATTATATGTACAGAAAGATTTGTCACTGTCCCCAGCTGATTTTGCCCCTGGATTTTTACTCTTTTATTGGATGCTGGAGGGCAGCAGCACCATCCCATCAGGAGCTGGGAGAATTCAGTCTGTGGAGCTCCCAGGCAAGAAATGAAACACACATTTCACTCCTTTCCCTCCTTATTGCCCAGCCACTCACACTTTTCACCAGTGCTTTTGTTTAATCACACTCCTAAAAAAAAATAATAGAAAAAAAAAAAGTAAAGGGAATTTGGGAAAATTGCATCTCCAGTGGAGAAATTGATTTTTTTTTTTAAATACTGCATGCAACGGAAGTAACCCTGTGGTAAAAATGCAGCTTTGGTACCAAGCATTGAAATCCCATCCCCTGGTCATGGTAAACGAGCAGTTTTAATTTAAGCACCACCCTGCATGTCAAGTCCTGTTTGTCACCATGTTAATGGACGTGTTTATTCACACATTCCCCGGAAAAAACATCCTCCTCCCTCCTCTCAGAGTCCAGAAATGGTGGCACTGACTCCACCAGGTTTGCCTGCCAAAAATATCCTTTACCCACCTATCCTTCCAACCTGCTTTCCTATGGAAACAGGCAAAGCCACCCACAAACAAACGCACCTGCAGCACATTGTCCAGCTCCTCCAAACCCTTCCAGCTCCACAAAAACAGAGGCCAGACAATAACCAGGCTCTCAGCACCCTCAGGGACAGGCAGGATGCAAGGCAAGCTCACTCCTTATTAGAGAATTTACACACAATCCAGCTCTTCCTGTGGCTGGGGAACTCAGTCAAAGCCTGAAATTATTTAGTTATCAAAGAATCCAACCATGAGAAAGCAATCCATAGGAAACCAGGCTTCATTACTTCCACTGCTGATGATACTACCCTGAAGACTGGGAGAAAAAAAAGGAAAAACATTGGTACTTCAAGTGATGGAGCTTCCAACATTTACCTTGAAATTTATTGCCCAGAGTAATTGAATTGCTGGATTGCAAACTAACACCTGCTCAAGGCTTTAAAAAGTTCAGCAGAGGCAGAGAAAGGCTTTGCTTAAATCACCACCCCTTGCACACCAAAAAAAAAAAACCCAGCAGCAGCAGTTTCCAGTCTGGAGGAGACACCCTGAACTCCCAAGGGGCTACTGGGAGGGTTAAAAAAAAAAAGGGATAATTCTTTGTTTCAGGCTGAGTAAAATGCTTTGTTCCAATTTCAATATTTATAACCTTAATAAAAAGATGAAGCACATTTCAAAACTAAATTCTTCCTTCATGGCAATCAATCAAAGCTTGTTTCTCAGCAGATGCCAAATGAGCACGTTTGCTGTTTTCCAGAATTTTAGCATGAACATTTCATTTTCCTGCGCATTTGTTTTGTGATGAATTTACTTAAAGCTGCTCCATTCTCCAGGTATGAAACAGCTCGAGTGGATCCCCCTGTCCTGTAATCACTAATCCAGAACCCCAAAGTGGTTTCAGTTCCACTGACAACGGGGAATGGAGCTGGCTGGGCTGACCTGCCTGTTTTCCCTTCCTTGGAAAAACCCCTGTGCTCCACGGGAGGATGCTGAGACCGAGGTGGAGCAGGGAGCCCTTCCCAGCAGAGCTCTGGTGCCTTTGGGACTTCACCTTCCTCCTGCACCACCCCTGGCACTGCCTCCTGCAGCCCCCTGGGCCCAGGGACACCTCTGGAAGCCCAAAGCCATCCCTGGGAGCCCAAAGCCACCTCTTGGAAACCAAAGCCATCCCTGGGAGCCCAAAGCCACCTCTTGGAAACCAAAGCCATCCCTGGGAGCCCAAAGCCACCTCTTAGAAACCAAAGCCAACCCTGGGAGCCCAAAGCCACCTCCCAGCACAGCAGGGTGGAGGTTTGGTTGCTGTTCCTCCATCCCTTCCTGTGCTGGGCTTTCCTTCAGGCTCAGAGTGCCCCAACCAGGGAAAATGTAAATTCTGCAATAAGGAGTGAGCTTGCCTTGCTGCCTGCCTGCCCTGAAGGGATTGTTGTTGGCTGTGCTGTTTTTGTGGGACTGGGAGGATTTGGGGGAGCTGTGCTTTGATTTTCCTTGTTCCCTGGCTGGACACGACTCCTGCTGGACACAACCACCTCTCTTTTTCTCTGAATTAGGCAGAGAAATAGCAGGAGAGCTGAGACTGAGTGCCCCAACCAGGGAAAATGTAAATTCTGCAATAAGGAGTGAGCTTGCCTTGCTGCCTGCCTGCCCTGAAGGGATTGTTGTTGGCTGTGCTGTTTTTGTGGGACTGGGAGGATTTGGGGGAGCTGTGCATTGTTTTTCCTCCTTTCCTGGCTGGACACAACTCCTGCTGGGCACAACCCCTGCTCTTTTTCATTAAATTAAGCAGAGAAACAGCAGGAAAAGCTGGAATTTTCAGGGATAAACAGCCTCCCCCAAAACACGCCACCTAAATGTCTCTGCTGGCTCCAACCTGGTGCTCCTGCTGGAATGAGCCCCCTCTCCTCCTCAAAGCGCAAACTGACACCTTGATTTCCTCCTCTTGTCTCCTCTCTCCCATCTCCAAGAGCCATTTCCCACCCAGCACTCTCTGCCTCAGCAACTCTGAGTAAAACATATGAAAGTGTCTTTATTCATTTCTCCAAAAAGTAATTAGAAGCAGGAACAGGAGTCAGGAACGTAAACGTTATCCTTCCTAAAGGAAAGCAGATTTCTAATTAGCCAAGAAAGAATCCCACAGAAGCCTCTTTCTCCAAACAGCTGCTGCTGAGGGATCATCTGTCTCTCTTCTTCTCCTCTTTTGCAGTGAAAAGTTCATTTATTTTAACATATAGAGCTGGTGCAGCACCCAATTAAGGCAGGCACAGAGTCAAGGAATGGAGACAACTCGATGAACCCTGAGATGAACACAGATGCCTCTTTAACACCCTCATTTTCCTGTGCTCCACTCAATCCACACAAAAGGTGGGAAAACAGTACCAGGACCGGCTCAGCCCACAAGAAATAGGGAGGAAAAAGTGCATTCCTGGCTGTCTTTAGCCCATCTGAGAGGTCAGACGACTTCCATCCAAATATTCCACTTTATTTCTGCTGGCTTCATTTCCTTTCCTCCCTTCTAGGACATGACAAAGCTGATTGGTTTTAAATCACGGAAAAATCAAAGCTGTGCTACCACTTCTCACACGCACACACACACGAGATTTTCACATCAAAAAAGACATTTTCCATTAAGGAAGGTTTTTCCACAAGGCACCTCTTTCGTACCCATTGTAATTTTTTTTTTTTCTTCATTATCACCAAGTTTGACAAGTTCATCTGAAGGAGGAAATGTAAATCACCCCCTACAGAGCTGCAGTGACAAGGGCACATTTTAATTTCGTGCTGAAGGGGACTTTAAAGCAAACCCCCAACCCAAAGAGGCCCATCCATCCTGCTGGGATGCACAATTCCAGTCTGAGATAAATCCAGTGATTAATTCCTCTCTGTGATTATTGATATCCAATAAAAAGATATATAAATATAATGCTTAATATTATAATAATAACAATGATGATGATTTAACAGAAGTTAATGGGGCTAAGCAAGCTCTGGAATTAATTTTGGCTGCCATTAGAGCTGGAAACGCCTTCCCAAAAATTAATAAAAAGGGAAAAACCCCCAAAGCAGGTTGGAGGTGGGTGCTTGTGGAGCCTTCCCAAGGCAGGTACCTGCGATTGCAGGGGCTGGGTGGCTCCCATCCAAAATTCCTTCAACACATGACATGGAGAGAACAGAGCAACGTGTCCATCTGTGCCACAGGCAGCGTTTCCAGCCAAGCCCTCCCCTCCCTCCAGCAGAAGGTGGCTGTGCCGTGCACAGACATATTGTGCACCTAAGAAATTGATCAACAAACACACCTACAGAGGCTCAGCTGGGTCCTCTCCAGCCTGGCACAGCTTCCTGAGGAACCACGACAAACAGCGCAAAGCTGAGCGCTGAAATTCAAATAATTTCATAGTAATTCCTAAATAATCCCTAAATAATTCTGCCAGATTCAAGTGTTTCACTTCTTGTTGGATTAAGATTTTTCTATAAATCCATTTCCCCACAGCTTCTACCTGGCTAAACGCCCTTGGAAAGGCTCCTGCATTCCTCCTCCCTTGGGAAGGCAGCTTTGGGAGTTTGCAACTGGGAAACCCAGGGAAAACTCAGCCCCTGAAGGACAACAACCAAAATGAGCCCCTTTGCCAGCCCAAAGGCAGAGAGAGCTCTCCCATTTATCAGCTGGAAAAGGTCACACAAAGCACACTCAGTGCCTGACCCCTCAAAGCCCACACTGCCCCAAGGCACCCAGGCTCCCTCACACATGTGTTCCTGTCTGCTGGTAAATTCTTCCGTGTGGAGAAGGGGAGAAAGGGGGAAAAAAAAACCAAAATAAAGGAAATCTGTAAGAGTAAAACCAGAGATTATCCCTGAGCGCTCAGTTAGTGCTGGTACAAACACACAAATCAAGAGATGAGATCTCTATCAATGCTCTGGCACTTGGAAACTGAGAAAACCAAACAGGGGAGGGCAGAGAAAGCCCCAGAGCAGGGGGACCCAGAGATGTCAGGCTCAGCCTCAGGGGAGCACAGGCAAGACAGAGGTGCAGCTACAGATCTTGAAATTACAAATTTTCCAACAGCTGGAATGGAGCCTGATCAAAGGAATGCCTCAGGAATCTCTGGGAGGGAGCACAGCAGCAAACATTGCAAAGAAATCCTTTGTTCACATCACTCCTCCTGCAAAAATCCAGTCCCTGGCCTCCCTCCCCTCTGCCTCAGCCCTGGTTATTCAGAATATTGACACCAGGTTTCCTCTGCACTTCAGCTCCCATTACACCATCTCAATCCAGCCCATCATAAACATCAGCTTGATTACAGAGCCTGCTGCACATAATAAATGTTTATAATGTATATGTAGGAAGAGAGAGACACCTCAATATTTTTGCTTTGGTAAAGACAAATAGCCTCAATTGTTTAATCAATAAAAATGCCTCTCTGACTCCTGCTGTTATTACAAAGCTATTCCAGACAGAGTGAAAAAGAACCTTTGCATCTGTATTGCTGTCAGAGGAGACTCTGGACACATCCTGTGTGTCCCCCAAACCCCAAATTTCAGCTCTGAGCACCCCAGCACCGTGATCTCAGCCACTTTAAAGCCTCCCATTAAGGAAATGAGGATTCTTCCAGGAAAGGACTCTGCACCTCAGCCAAAAGTACACTGAATTATTCAGCAGGTGGCAATGACAGGAAGGGGACAGGCTGGCCTGGGAGGACTGTGGATGCTGGCATCAGGAGGAGAGCAGGGGGCTCAGAGAGCTGGGGGCTGGATTGGTGGGAATGAGGAACATTTTAGGGACTCTTCCTCCCAAATCTGTGGGATGAGGAAGATTTTGAGGGCCTTTCCTCCCACATTTCTGGGAATGAGGAACATATTGAGGGTCCTTCCTCCCAGATTTGTGGGAATCAGGTACATTTGGAGGTCCTTTCCTCACAGATTTGTGGGAATGAGGAACATTTTGAGGTTTTTTCCTCCTGGATTTGTGGGAATGAGGAACATTCAGCCCCATCTGCCTCACACGTCGCTCACTCCAGCTCAGAGCTGGAGGGAACCCTCAGCTCATAGGACAAAAACCAGGAATTTTTATAGTTTCTCCCCTCTTCCCCTTCTTTAAGCTTCTTGCTCCTCAGGATGTGTGTCACCTTCAGGAAGAACACGAGGTTTTCCATTTCTGGTCACATAAATCCACTCCATCCCTCCGAACCCGAGCTCCATCTGTGCCCAGGTGAAAAGCCAGGCTTAGCTCTGAAGAGATCAAGCACATCCAAGCTTTGTTCCCTTGAGGAGCAGGGCCTGGGGTGCATTTGGGAATGCTCAGCAAATCCAGAAACTCTGATGGACAAAATTAAAGCCACAGCAGAGGATAAAGTGCTGTCCTTCCTGGGCAAAAGCAGAAAGAGGAAACCACTCTCCACCTGGACATGTTTGGATCCCAACAACCCAAATTTGATCCAAATCCTCCGATTTGGAGGATATGACCCCTCCAGATCCAATTTGTGCCAAAAGCAGACTCCCCACATCTGACCCTGAGAGCAGCCCTTGCTCAGCTCTGGAATTTCTCCTGTTGCCTTCATCTCACCCAGAATCTCCCTGTGGTGCCAGGGGAAAGCTCCAGGACAAGGCTTTCCTTCAGATCCTCAGGAAGATGGGATTTGCATTGAGCAGGACACTCAGGAAGAGGAGGAACCCCGGGAGCCAGGAGGATCTCCACCCCACCATCCACCCTCTTCTCTACCATTTGCTTCTTCTCAACAAAGACATTTCCCCCCTCTTCTCTTCCCTTTCTCTCCCTGGAGACTGTAAATTAACTGTCAATTCCCTGGTATTTTGTACCCTGTTCTTTCTGGCTCTTTTCCAGATCTCCAGGGTGCCATTCTTTTTTTTTTTTTCTTTTTTAATTCCTCCTCCTCTCTTTACTTCACCTGTCTGCTTCTGGTTTCCTGCTCTGCACAGCTCCTGCCTGAAGGACTCCTGACCAGCAGAGCCCAGCCAGGCTGATCTCACCCATGCCCTCATCAGCTCCATGTCTCCTCCTCCTCCTCACCCTCTGCACTCTGCCAATGAAGCCTGGCTGCCCTTTCTCCTGCAGGTGGCAGATTCCCAATGTGAAAGGAAAGGGGGAAAGAGGGAAATAAATCACCAGAGCCCACGAAATCCCAGAGATCCCCTGTCAATCAGAGCCTGCCCTTCAGCCCTGTCCAAGGCTGCTGCTGGCTGGGAGTAGAACTCATTTCAGTTATCAGTGCAGGAAAAGAGATTAGAGATGTTCTGGAGAAGGGAAAAATCAGGCAGTGGAGGAAGAAAAGGTTCTTGCAGAGAGGGAGAGCAGATATTTTCTTGTCAGACACTGGCAGAAGCAAAGGGAATGAAGTGGGTTGAGAAGTGAAGGACGAGAGGAGGGGGAGGCCAGACTGCAAAGAGCAGATCCTGCAAACCCCCCTGCCCTGCACCTCAGCTGATTTGGGGTGAAGAGAAGAAATCAATGCCAAAAGCTTCTTCCTTCTGCTGCAGCAAACAGAGCTGGGAGCACTTCAACATCCAAACCTGACAGGGCCAGGTCTGCCCAAACCCACCCTGGCTCTGGAGTGATTTCCTCTCCATCCCACCCTGCCAAAGCCTCACCCTCAACCTTTCCCTGTCCTCTCCCAAAAAACCCACATGTGGATTTGTACCCCCAACATCATCCCCTCACCCCAAGCCCACAGATTCACCCCCCAGCTCCCAAATCCTGCAGGTCCTGCCCCATTCCCTGGCACAGCTCTCCCTCATTAAGCTCCTGGCTGTGCTCAGGCAGTTACTCATGCCTGGCTAAAAGCTCAGCTGAAGCCCAGCCAGACTCAAAAGGTCTTGCAGGCAGGTGAAATACAGCCCCTGGGATGATCTGGGAGCAGGAGAGCTGAGCCAGGCCTAAGGAGAGGAGTGAGGGATGCAGAAGATGGAGAGTTGGGAAAGCAGGGGGTGCATTTCTGCCTGAGCTCCTTCCATGATGGCCCTGCAAATTCCCACAAATCCAGGAGGAAAGGACCTCAAAATGTTCCTCATTCCATAAATCTGGGAGGAAAGGACCTCAAAATGTACCTCATTCCCACAAATATGGGAGGAAAGGACCTCAAAATGCACCTCATTCCATAAATCTGGGAGGAGAAAACCTCAAAATGTACTTCATTCCCAAAATCCAGGGGGGAAAGGACCTCAAAATGTACCTCATCCCACAAATCTGGGAAGAAAAAAAAAAACTCAAAATGTACCTCATTCCCAAAATCCAGAGGGGAAAGAACCTCAAAATGTACCTTAACCCACACATCTGGGAGGAAAAAAAAACCTCAAAATGTACCTCATTCCCAAAATCCAAGGGGGAAAGGACCTCAAAATGTACCTCATCCCACAAATCTGGGAGGAAAAAAACCCTCAAAATGTACCTCATCCTACAAATCTGGGAGGAAATTACTTCAAAAAATACCTCAAAGTACTTCCAATCAGCTGAGAAAACTCACATGTTGTCACATTATTGCAGAAGTTCCGTACTGTCGTCTCTTTATCACAAAAGTTTCACACTTCATTGGTGTGGTTTCATGGGCAGCTCTTCTGATCACTGACTCTTTCTTCCTCACCAAGTAGCCAACTGACTCTAGCTCCCCCCAAGGTGGGCAACCCCACCCTTTTATAACACTCTTCTTCTCATTGCTACAGCTGTGAAGTCAGGCCTGCTCCTAATCTTTGATAATTGGCCCAGCTGCAACTCCTTAGGGGTGAGATTACTTTCTGCACCATCTTTATTTTCTTATATTCTATCCCCCCACACTCAAAAAATGGAGAGGAAATCAGAGGTTGAAAGGGAAGAACGTGAGCAGTGGAGTAGATTCAAGCCACAGAATTTCTGCAGAGAAGAGGGGGGGAAAAAAGAAATCCAACCTCCTGCTCCTAAAAAGGAAGGAGTGGGCATCACTCAGCTTATGGAGATTTCTCCCTCTGAAAAATTAATCCTGACAATACAAAGATGTAGACAAAAAAAGGAACAACTCTCTGCAGAGCACCCAGGAAAGAGAAAGCCAAGTTTGGTCAGGGAAGATTATTATTTTAACATAATCATGCCTCCCCCCAAGGCTTTTGAGAGGAGTTGTTTTGTGTTTTCCTCCACTGCAAGACTGTAATAACCCCACAAACACTCAGTCAGCTACAGTAAAAGCAACATCACAACAAAGGCCATTATATGAAACAAATTTTCAATAAAACTTAAAAATAAAAAAAAAAAGAGAGAGAGAAAAAAACAATAAAGCCAACATTTTTAGGGCAAAACCTCAATCAGTGCCTCTTGCCTGCCACTTTCTAGGGTGCTGAGATGGATTTCTGCTTGTTTTTAAGTAGATCAAGACAAATATCCACCCTGAGTATCTGAATATTTCCCCTCTCACATAATTTTCCATCTCTGTTAAGCACTATCCACACACAACTCCCTCAGTTCTTAAATGTTTCTGTTGTTCCCCTCAGGAACAATTTTTAGGGGCATTATCAGCCCTACAGAAAATCCTGCAATCCCAGTGTCTGGATCCTGGCAGGAAAGGGCAAGACCTCATTTCCTTCACCAACATTCCCAAATGGATCCAAACCACCTTGAGCCAGCACAGCAATGAGAAAAGAACACAGAAATTTCCTGACTTTTGTACAAAACCATCCCAGTGAGATGCCTGGAAAGGCAGCACCTCAGGAACAACTGTTCCCCTCAGGAACAATTTTGGGGGGCATTATCAGCCCTACAGAAAATGTCCTTTCCATCATCCTGCATTCCCAGTGTCTGGATCCTGGCAGGAGAGGGCAAGACCTCATTTCCTTCACCAATATTCCCACGTGAATGAAACCACCTTGAGCCAGCACAGCAATGAGAACAGAACACAGAAAATTCCTGATTTTTGTACAAAACTATCCTGATTTTTGTACAAAACCATCCCAGTGAGATGCCTGGAAAGGCAGCACCTCCTTTCCAGGGCCAGCAGATTATTGGGGTGAGCACAACCCTTCCCAAACCTCCCTTGGGGTTTTCCATTGGTCTCCTTGGGCTCAGCCAGTACTGAGTTTTGAGAGGGAAATACAAAAGCAGAGGAGAGAGAGCTTACCCTGGGGTTAAGTCTCTGCTCAGTCTCATTAAGCAGAGCTTAGGACATATCCTAAAGCACAAGAACTTATAACTTTCTATTCATTTATGCTCCTACACTCCCAAGTCCCTAAAATGTCTGATAAGCCCCATAAGTATCAGCTCTGGGTTTCAATTACACCGGGTGAGGATGAACACCACAGGCTGTTTTTCCATGATACTCAGGAATTAACCCACATATCAGCAACTGGAGTTTGAGTGGAAATTACCTTTTCTCTCCTGAAAAAAAAATTCTGGAACAGGGAAGGGCAGTGGAGGAGGAAAGAGGGGATGGGGGAGACTCCAGCTCCCCCATTTCTCTTTGTCTCAGGAGAAAAACCCACGGTGGCTTTTTATTATTCACTGGGTTTTAAAGTTATTGTCACAAGTCCTTAAGATGTCAACAATGAAGAATCCCATTGTTCTCCTAATTAATTCGGCAATCTCAGTGAAATAATACAAGCTGCAATTGTAATTCCAGGCTCACCCCTCGACCACTGGAATCAAGTAATTAAATAACAATCAGTGCTACCACTTGCATTTAGAAGATGGACTATTCCTTTTTATTGCTGCAATTAGGGAATGCACTCAATAATCGGAATGAAATACAAATTTACCCAGGAGCCCACTAAATTATGACCATTCATACTTTGTTGTCTTTTCATCCTAGCAAAAAAAAAAAAAAAAAAAAAAAACAGAGGGGGAAGAGGAGGATGCAGGAGGTGCNAAGTAAAAAAAAAAAAAAAAAAAAAAAAGAAAATATGGCAATTTTCCCCTTTCCCAGCTTCCTCAGCTGGAAAGGGCATTGCCAGCTCCCAGTGCAGGCCCAGCTGTGCAGGCACCATCTTTCCTTCCTCCCAGTTAGGATAATCTCTGTCTTTTTGATGAAGGTCCTTCGTAATCACCTCAGATTTGAATAAATCAGCACTGGGCTGCAGACACACACAGACTGGGGCTGAGCAGGGACCTGTCCTGGTGTTACTGGTCATGGCCAGATCTCATTATCTCATGCAAATGCTAAATGTTATCTGCAGAGCAAGAATAATATTAGAAAACTACCTAGGGTGCACAGTTATTAGCTTTAAATGATGATATCTGGCCATAATTCCCATACTTTGGGTCTTGCCGTCCTCTGTCCTACACCTGCACCTCGAGGTCCGTGGTTATGAGGTCCTGCACTTTGCATTTCAGTGCCAACACTTCCAGCTCCAGCTGAGCTGGAAAAATCCTCTGTGGAGTCAAGGCAGAGCCATGTAAAGATTATTGGATCCTATGTAGGGTGGCATTAAAATGAAAGGAAACAGATCCCACAGCCAGTGGTCACTGTCAACCTTCCTGAGCCTTCCTGAGGTGGGCAGGTATCACGTCGGGATCACCAATTATCACTGAAGGGACATCAGGGACAGACAAAGGTGATACAGAGATTCCATTGTCAGAAGGCAGGAAAAGGCACTTTTTGATTAGAAATACACAATTCTTACAGAAACAATGGTGGACCTAAGACCTGATTGGCCTTTAGGCATCTTGTCTCACCTATTGGTCAAGAAGGGACAGTTCCTTCTTGTAAACATCTTTGACAAACAGAGATTGAGACAATAATTGTTTTAATTCTTTCTCTGAGCTTTCTCACAGCTTCCCAGGATTTTCCTGGGAGAACTATGTCTCTCTCTGTTCAGAGGATATGTGATTACCACAGGCAGGGATAAAACCAGGGGCATCATTCAGATTCAGGAAATGATTACCAACCAAATCAGATCCTGAGAAATAACCCCAAATCTTACAGCAGCTTTTCCAATCCCTTCCTTTTTCCCCCTGGTTCTTTTTTCTCTGTTATCCAGAGGTGCTCCCACCACTGCTGGAGGCTTGGCCTCAGAACTTTGGGGCAGTTTGAAACAAAAGCTCCCCAAGCTTTGCTGGGCACTCCCAGCAGGGTGGCACAAGCATCCTGTGAGCCCCAATTTCACCACCTCTGTCTCTGCTCTCCTCTCCTGCCCACCCTGCAGGCTCAGATGGCAGCTGGGCTCGTTCTCCTGGGCCACGATGAGTCACAAACATCAGAGGCCAAACTCAGCCTGTGAGGCCACTGAGTCCAGGAGGTTCTGGCTCTGTTCTGGGGACAGAGAGCTGCAGTTGCCTGACCCTTCAGCTGAGACTTCATTAGCACTTGTGGCACTGGCAGAGGAAGAGTTGCTGATGACTTGTCCTCCAGCTGCTGCTCTGGCTCTGCAGGGCTGGCAGGAGCCAGGAGGAGCAGCCTGGCTAAAAGCAGAATGAGGGAGGGAAGCACACTGCAGGCACTGGGAGGTGGGCACTGACACCAAGAGGAGATGCTCATGTGAGAGATGCAGGAGATGGAGAGCTGGGAAAGCAGGGGGTGCATTTCTGCCTGAGCTCCTTCCATGACCTCCCCTCCATACATGATGGCCCTGCAAATTCTCACAAATCCAGGAGGAAACCTCAAAAATGTACCTCATCCCACAAATCTGGGAGGAAAGGACCTCAACATGTACCTCATTCCATAAATCTGGGAGGAAAAAACCTCAAAATGTACCTCATCCCACAAATCTGTGAGGAAAAAAAAACCCTCAAAATGTTCCTCATTCCCACAAATCCAGGAGGA